>JAQFVV010006895.1:0-269042 GCA_028023455.1 Epiperipatus broadwayi | reverse complement strand
AGAAAAGTATTAAATCTGTCAAATTATTTTTTTGTACAATTGTTTGTTAAAAGAGGAAATCTGTTTAATCAGATATCAATCTTTGTAGCAATTTTTTTTGTAAATAATTGTTTTTCACTTTGGAAGCTTATAATGGGTCAGAACTATAATTGTGAAATTGTCTTATCTCAAGATCTAAAGAAGGAAGCTCAAAGATTTGAAGTGTTACCTGGATGTTAAAAAGAAAAAGAAAAAACAAAAGAAAGGAAATAAGAATTGAGTCTATTTTTTTTTTTAAAACAAAAGTGTCTGGAAAAAAGGATTAAACTTTTCAGTTAAAAAATACTTTGGTTGAAAATAATTTAGAGATCTAATTAAAACAAATTTGTCCAAAAATAGCAAGTGATGCTATCTCTGATTGGTTAAGGTAGCTAAAAATTGGATATAAAAAGCTGTCTTGAATTATATATGATTATTGTGATTGATTTAGATTATTAAACTATCAAATTTGAACGTTGAAAATATAAGAAATGGCGGGCTAGAAAAATTATATGTATATTCCATTTGCCGGACCATCTGGGGAAGCTGCACATCACATAGGAAAGAAAAGATGTGTCTAAATAATATTCTACACCTTTCAACTGACCAGATAAATAAGATGTTTTTAATAGAAGGAAGAAAGCATTCACCTGCATTCAAAGAAGATGAATTAATCTACTGATAAATATTAATCATCAAGTCCAATTAATTGTTACAACAACTGATTTTAAACTCAAGAAAATTTACTAATGTGAAAACAACTGCTGTATTTCATCCACATGCTTGACAGGAAGAGAAGAAAATTAATATAATGATTTCCAAATTATCCACTAAAGCAAATAACCTCAATAGAGTCACCATCATCAAATAGTTATCCACCTCAAGAAAGAGATTGTTCCCAGTAAAACGAAAATTGTAGCTGCAGAAATATAAACCTTATACAAGACAAGTTTGAACCCTTGGAAATTTGCCACAAAGAAAAGATCGGTAATATGACTTTTTATATCTATTTTCTTTATGATATCAGTCTTAATAAACATTTTAGCAATAAAGTGGTATATTTTATTTAAAGAACTTTTAAAGACTATTCAGATCAATTAAAAACAAGAATGTCTTACTAAAAATAACTTTGAGCTTCATAAATGATCTTGAATGTATGAAAATGATTTGTTTATTAATTTTACAATATTAATGTGTAAAACAATTTTTTTTTTATGGTATTATGATTTTAGTTTTAACTAATATATTATTATTATTTTGGGTTTTAAATAATATTTTGTTATCATGGGATAAAACACGCACATACATAATGATATTTTATATGTGTATAATTGCGATTGAATGAGGAATAATGAGTAGTATTAGAATATTGGATTATTTTGTTTCAAGTTCAGTATAGATTTCAGCGCTTGGAAGGGAGGGGGAGAAAATAATTTAAGACTCTTTTCTAAAAACTTGCTCTTTCAATTTTACTAACATTTTTTTTTTATTCTATTTACATGTTGGATTTTTTAAGTATGTGTGTTAATGAGCAGATAATATTTTTTGTCTTGAAATACTTTTCATGGTTAATGTGACGTCCAACTTAACACAAAATACATTTGAAGGGAAAGGGGGAAGAACTTAAAATTAATCTGAGGATTGTTATATAATCAATTATTATTATTATTCATGGCAATTTTCATATTTATCTAGAAATTTTTCTGTATATGTTAGAAATGTAGTAATAAATATTAGTTTGTTTTATTAAACGAGGCGTATATATTTCATTAAGTGTAGTCTTGGTTAAGTGTGATTATTCATCATCATCAATGGTTGAATATTGGTTATTTAAGATATAATTAAGTATGCTAAAATTAAGCAATAATTATGCATTTCTTTATAAAATTTAGTTTTATGTTTAGGCTTAGTCCTAGAGCTGTAGTTGAAACCCTTGTCATTATCGTTATTATTATCATCATCATCATCGTCATCAACCTTTTAATTAATGAGCTGTTTAACTGTTTAAAGGCCATAAATAAATATTGATTTTATAATATTTAGTGATTTCTTAGTATTATTATAACCACATCCCATCATCTATTTCATGCAAGGATGAGTGAATTGCCATCCTAAATTAGTTATATATAATCTGAGCTAGTGAACTTATAAAAATATTGAAACACATTTGTTATGTTAAGATCTGAGAAATGATTTATGTTCAATGAACTCCACTGTGGTTTAAAGATGTTTTACTTTTACCTAACTATTAGTGCTTATAGTGATATGGCTCAAAAAGCAAAATCTCATTTTTTAGAAATAAAGTACCAAAAAGGGATTCAAACCCGGTACATGTGAAAGGTTATCAGATATAACCGTGTCTAGATTCAGATAATCTAGTGGCGCCCTGCTAGACCATATTCACTTAGTATTTGTTTAAACATGCACTTAACATCAAACCAAGAAATGAAAGTGGGTAAGATTACTGTTTGTATACCTGAGTTATATTTTATTGAATTACTAGTGTACTCACTTCACGTGATTTCCATAATAGATTTCATATAATACTGGTTATTAATAATTTGATCAACCTTTAATTTTGATATTGGACTCCTTTACTCAGATATGGTAATATCTTTTTTTTTTATTCATTTATTTAGGTTACAATGGACACCCAACTGGGGCCTGATATTTGGCCATATACCTGAAAAAGAGAGTCTATAGAATGATGGGAGATGTGTGGTTAAAAATAGAGAAATTTTTTTTTAGTAAAATTTTTTTTTTTTCAGTAAAAATTTTTTTTGTCTTACAAAATTTTCTTGGCCAAACAGTCTTATTTTAAATGATGATGTTTAATATGATTTAATTTTTCATTGATGATGATAAAATGGGTACAGCCATAAAACAGTTTTTTTTTTTAATTTTTTTATCAATTTTGAAAATAGAGATGAATATCACAACTTAAGACAAAGGTGAAATAAATAATAGATTTTTTTTTGTGGAACATTAAAATAATTTATTGCCAGATAGGATAGGCATAGTAATAGTGATGAATTATGGAATAGTAGTCTCATGTGTGTTTGGGGAGTTCATTTTGTAAAAAGTCTATGATTTTAGAGGTTTGATTGGATGGTTGATCGTTGGAGTTTGGTTGGTTAGATTGCAGTTTTGATGATGAGTGAGGAGTTTTGTCATTGCCTTGAGAATGCTATGTATTTCGTGTAACTTATGAATGATCAAACCCATTCACTGCTCCAACCCAATTTATATGTTATCTTTATTTTATCATGAAGCAGTTAACAGCAGACCTGCCATGATATCAGCCTATAAGTCTCCAAGAGAGAGAGCATGGCATAGTTTTCCAATCCAGTTATATGTTATTCGTATGTTATCATGAAGCAGTTAACAGCAGTCCTGCCATAATATCAGCCTATAAGTCTCCAAGAGAGAGAGCAAGGTTTCGTTTTTGTAGTCTATAATAAGCAGGGCATTCCTTGATACTTGCCACATAAGACTCCAAGAGAGAGAGCAAGGCATAGTTTATCTATTTTAGCCCCTAAGACTTAATACATCTTTTATTGCAACAGAGTTTGCTTCATTTAATCAAGGGTTGTGGTAGTTAATAGTGATCGAATTGGGATGATCTTCTGAGTGCTCGTGATGCATTGTGTGATTATAGTGCTGTGACTGAATTCTTTTATTTATCTCAAGATTGTAAACTGCTAGTCATTCTGTGGACTGTCAATATCTGTCGGATTTCTGGGAGAATGGATGAATGTATAATTTGGGCTATTACAGACAGACATGCACTATATAGATTATTGTTGTGTAGTTCATTAAATAAGGATATTAAAATTTTTTTTTGTTGTATTTGTAAATGCATAATAAGGTGAAAATCAAATCAGTCAGTTGGTCAGAATAGGTGTCAGACAGGGAGAAGATGTGTGGATTTTTGATGGTCAGGGAAGTACAGATGGGATATATATATATATAGTTTTATAACATGAGTGAACTAAATTATAGTATGGAAGAGGCTCAGATAGCAAAGATGGCACCATCAGACATGGACATGACAATGCAGATGTTGAAAAGGTTCAGAGAAGATGTAAGAGAAGATTGGAAGCAGTTCATAGAAAGTTTAAGAGATGATAAAAAAGGCATAGAAAGTGTAGAAAGTTTAAAAAAAGAGGATAAGAGGAGTGAAGATGAATTAAAAGAAAATATCAATAGCTCTGTTGAAAACAACAATAAAATTCCTATAGCTTTGGGAAATAAAATAGAGAAGCATGGGAAAAGAGCCTCAATTCCTGGAGTTAATAATCTTTATAAAGAAGAGGATGGAGAGGTTGTAATGGGATTAGAAGTTACTGTAAAAGTAAAGGGGATAGTAACAAGTACTGAAGAGTTTCAGATTCGAATAAAGAAGGAAGCACTATCAGGTATAAAATTGACCAGACTGATGAAAAATTGTATGTTTCAAAACATACAAGAAGATTATAACAAATCCAAAAGAAATAAGGAAAGTCTGGAACAAAAGGTTTGTCGTTCTGTGAAAAGATGGATAGAAAGTCTAAGAGAGGATAGCAAAAAGAGTGCAGAAAGTATAATAGAAGGTAGTCAAAGATTAGAAGATAATGCTGAAACCTCTTTAGAAGATAGAGCAGGAGAGATGGGTGAATATGTTAGACTTGTAAAACGGAAAGGTAGTCAGAGCTTACCAGTTTTAAAAGATAATCTGGATAGTCCGACCACTGATAATAAAGAAAATAATGTAAAGCTGCAGGATCAGTCAAACCCAAATTCAAGGCAAAATGATGTTAGCATCAGTCCAGATGACTGTAGGGATAGCTCAGAACAGAGTCAGTCAGAGAAAAGGATGCCTACTTTAGTTAACAATCCACAAGGTGAAAAAGAAGTAGAAAGGCCGATATTAGCCATAATACCAAATCTCCCAGTAAAGAAAGTAAATGAGATGATGACCAAAGAGCAGATTGGGATAGATCATGAAGTGAAAAGAAGGAAAAGAGAGTTGGAGGAAAAACTTCATGCATCCGATAAGATGATTGATTTAAGAGAGGCAATAAGGGAGATGAAACCAGTTATTTTAGAAAGAGAACAAAAGTTTCAACAGTCTGTAGTTCTCAATCTAGTAACAAACCAGCATGTGTGGTTTCAAAAATCTGTCTTCTTAAATAGATTGGAGATACCTTATATATGGTATAGAGAGGCAATCTCTCTGAAAAATGTAAATGCTCTGGAAAATTTAAATGTGCCTTATATATGGTATAAAGAGTCCACCTTTTTAGAGAGTTTAAAAATAAATTATACATGGCACAGAGAGTTAATCTCTCTGAAGAGTTTAAATGTCCATTATATATGGTACAAAGAATCCACCTTTCTAGAAAATTTAAAAATAAATTATACGTGGCCCAGAGAATCAATCTCTCTGGAAGATGTAAGGATAAATGATATCTGGTATAAAAATCCAACCTCTCTAGAAAACTTCAAAGTGCCTTATGTATGGTACAGGGAGTCAATCTTTCTGAAAAGTTTTAAAATAAAGTATGTATGGTATAGAGAGTCAATCTCTCTGAAAAACTTCAAAGCATATTATGTATGGTACCAAGAGTCCATATTTCTAAATAGAGTTTGTAATAGGAGGTTATATAAAATAATTCCTCCAGATATGTTTTATAAATATCCAGTCAAGATGAAAAATGGAAATATTAAAAAGGGACTGGATGTACAGGTGCATTTTTATGCAGACCATATGGTTTGAAAAGAAAAAGCCATTCCAAATTACCAAGAAAATAGGAGAAAATGCCTTTATGCTTGCTGCTCTTGATGGGAATAAGGGGACCTATAATGCTAGGAGTTTGATCCCTTATACTTCAGCAGAATAGCCTGGCAAAGATCTCCAAATAAATTACTTTTAGGTTTTCTAATGAAAAATATATTTAGCAGTAGTTAATTTTTTTTTATATATATATTATAAGTGTTTATTATTATTAGTGTATTTATTAGTTAGGATTTTTTTTTAAAAAAAATATAGTTAAAACAAAAGTGCTGATGATTTTATCCGAAGGGGGAGAAAGTTGTGCCATTACAATTTAGTCACTAGCTAAATTTATAGTAATGTGCATGTAGAAAAGGTAAACCAAAAATCATCATCACAATTTTATATAACCATAAAAGAAGCTGTAGGGCATCCAAGTTCAAACCCTACCAGATCAAAATTCTAAAAGCTTTAAACCGAGAAAGAGTGGGACAACAATTATATGCTTTATTTGTTTGTGTGTTGATAGAAAGGTAATACACACATTTAAACTATTTAATATTTAAATTTTCTGTTAAAAAGCAAAGTTATAATGCATACATATAGGCAATGTATGTGTAAATTATTTATTTGTTTTATATTTCAAATATTAAACATTTTAACTTTCTTTAAAACTAACCTATGCTTGATCAATTCTAATATTTTATTCTATACTTTTATTTTGCTTTTCTTTAATTATAATTGGGATTTAAAAGTTACAGACTTAATTAAATAATTGGGTTATAATTACTAAGCTAGCAATTATAGTATTTAAGGTTAGTTTATGAATGATTTGAAAGAATGAAGGATGTGTGTACATTACATACAAAATTTTACATTTCCTAAATATTGAAAGAAAAGGAAGTATTAAATCTGTCAAATTATTTTTTTTGTACAATTGTTTGTTAAAAGAGGAAATCTGTTTAATCAGATATCAATCTTTGTAGCAATTTTTTTTGTAAATAATTGTTTTTCACTTTGGAAGCTTATAATGGGTCAGAACTATAATTGTGAAATTGTCTTATCTCAAGATCTAAAGAAGGAAGCTCAAAGATTTGAAGTGTTACCTGGATGTTAAAAAGAAAAAGAAAAAACAAAAGAAAGGAAATAAGAATTGAGTCTATTTTTTTTTTAAAACAAAAGTGTCTGGAAAAAAGGATTAAACTTTTCAGTTAAAAAATACTTTGGTTGAAAATAATTTAGAGATCTAATTAAAACAAATTTGTCCAAAAATAGCAAGTGATGCTATCTCTGATTGGTTAAGGTAGCTAAAAATTGGATATAAAAAGCTGTCTTGAATTATATAGGATTATTGTGATTGATTTAGATTATTAAACTATCAAATTTGAACGTTGAAAATATAAGAAATGGCGGGCTAGAAAAATTATATGTATATTCCATTTGCCGGACCATCTGGGGAAGCTGCACATCACATAGGAAAGAAAAGATGTGTCTAAAATAATATTCTACACCTTTCAACTGACCAGATAAATAAGATGTTTTTAATAGAAGGAAGTAAGCATTCACCTGCATTCAAAGAAGATGAATTAATCTACTGATAAATATTAATCATCAAGTCCAATTAATTGTTACAACAACTGATTTTAAACTCAAGAAAATTTACTAATGTGAAAACAACTGCTGTATTTCATCCACATGCTTGACAGGAAGAGAAGAAAATTAATATAATGATTTCCAAATTATCCACTAAAGCAAATAACCTCAATAGAGTCACCATCATCAAATAGTTATCCACCTCAAGAAAGAGATTGTTCCCAGTAAAATGAAAATTGTAGCTGCAGAAATATAAACCTTATACAAGACAAGTTTGAACCCTTGGAAATTTGCCACAAAGAAAAGATCGGTAATATGACTTTTTATATCTATTTTCTTTATGATATCAGTCTTAATAAACATTTTAGCAATAAAGTGGTATATTTTATTTAAAGAACTTTTAAAGACTATTCAGATCAATTAAAAACAAGAATGTCTTACTAAAAATAACTTTGAGCTTCATAAATGATCTTGAATGTATGAAAATGATTTGTTTATTAATTTTACAATATTAATGTGTAAAACATTTTTTTTTTATGGTATTATGATTTTAGTTTTAACTAATATATTATTATTATTTTGGGTTTTAAATAATATTTTGTTATCATGGGATAAAACACGCACATACATAATGATATTTTATATGTGTATAATTGCGATTGAATGAGGAATAATGAGTAGTATTAGAATATTGGATTATTTTGTTTCAAGTTCAGTATAGATTTCAGCGCTTGGAAGGGAGGGGGAGAAAATAATTTAAGACTCTTTTCTAAAAACTTGCTCTTTCAATTTTACTAACATTTTTTTTTATTCTATTTACATGTTGGATTTTTTAAGTATGTGTGTTAATGAGCAGATAATATTTTTTGTCTTGAAATACTTTTCATGGTTAATGTGACGTCCAACTTAACACAAAATACATTTGAAGGGAAAGGGGGAAGAACTTAAAATTAATCTGAGGATTGTTATATAATCAATTATTATTATTATTCATGTCAATTTTCATATTTATCTAGAAATTTTTCTGTATATGTTAGAAATGTAGTAATAAATATTAGTTTGTTTTATTAAACGAGGCGTATATATTTCATTAAGTGTAGTCTTGGTTAAGTGTGATTATTCATCATCATCAATGGTTGAATATTGGTTATTTAAGATATAATTAAGTATGCTAAAATTAAGCAATAATTATGCATTTCTTTATAAAATTTAGTTTTATGTTTAGGCTTAGTCCTAGAGCTGTAGTTGAAACCCTTGTCATTATCGTTATTATTATCATCATCATCATCGTCATCAACCTTTTAATTAATGAGCTGTTTAACTGTTTAAAGGCCATAAATAAATATTGATTTTATAATATTTAGTGATTTCTTAGTATTATTATAACCACATCCCATCATCTATTTCATGCAAGGATGAGTGAATTGCCATCCTAAATTAGTTATATATAATCTGAGCTAGTGAACTTATAAAAATATTGAAACACATTTGTTATGTTAAGATCTGAGAAATGATTTATGTTCAATGAACTCCACTGTGGTTTAAAGATGTTTTACTTTTACCTAACTATTAGTGCTTATAGTGATATGGCTCAAAAGCAAAATCTCATTTTTTAGAAATAAAGTACCAAAAAGGGATTCAAACCCGGTACATGTGAAAGGTTATCAGATATAACCGTGTCTAGATTCAGATAATCTAGTGGCGCCCTGCTAGACCATATTCACTTAGTATTTGTTTAAACATGCACTTAACATCAAACCAAGAAATGAAAGTGGGTAAGATTACTGTTTGTATACCTGAGTTATATTTTATTGAATTACTAGTGTACTCACTTCACGTGATTTCATAATACATTGTTTTAATACTTGTTATTTTAATTTGTTTATAATTCTTATAATTATTCTATGGACAACTCAGGTATGGTAATATCTTTTTGATTTATTTATTTATGTTACAATATATATATATATATATATATATAACATACATGTTATATATATATATATATATATATATATAACAAATAACACATATTCCAAAAATAAAAAAATTATAAAAAATCAATAAAAAATTACAAAATATATTCATAACCAAAAATTTACCTTATCTCACTCCCCTTTCATATTACCAATAAACACAACTCAAAAAAAAACAATTTTCTTTTAAAAAAATCTATATATATCATTTAAAACATTTAATTAAAAACCTATTATTTTCTTTTCTGTTTATCTATTAACATCCTATTTAATTCTTATTTTATTTCAGTAATTTATACATTTTCTTTTATCATCCTATCTAAATTTCTTTACATGATTTTTCTTTTATTTATTTTAAAACTATATAATTAACTAGACAAAATTATAGAATGAAAAACTATATTCAGGAACTAGTACAGTGTGTTGAGTATTTATAAGGAGTGACAATTTATTATAAAAATGAAAGTAATTGAAAATGATTTAATGCATTATAAACCAACAAAATGTTTCTTTGCTTTAAAAATGGATGTTACCTACTTTTCAATGATGAGATTTAAATGTTAACAATAGAAAAAAGTATGTAAAAATTATGGTCACCTACTAATATAATTTTATAAGCTTCATGATCAAATAAAAATTGGTTCAACTTCCATAGCATCATCATAGATAAAACAGGCATTTGTTCATTAGTAATATTTTTTGAATTGATTACTTGCTATATGAAAGGAAATGTACATTCCATCTGCATGGATATAAAAGAGTGTTTGCACACTATAACATTACATAGATCAAATATCTGCTGAATGAAAAGATAATTTGGACATTTGAAAAATGTTGGAATAAAATGTGCTTCAAATCTTAGAGCTTTTTATGATATTTCTACTTTCTCTGGAAAAACAAAAAAAAAAACATCATTAGATCATAATTTAAAAAATGAACACCTGAATTATAGTACCATTTTGCAAATGCATATTTAAAGACTATTGTGCAGATCATTTGCTTATATTTATCATTATTATTGTTATATTTTTTTCTCATTTAATATATATATATATATTGTGCCCTTTTGTATATATATATATATATATATATATATAAATAACCTAATTATATACTATATATATATATATATATATATAGTACTATAATTTTAGGTTAAATAGTAATATATTTATGTACCTAAATATAAAAAAAGATATGCTTTCCTAAGTTTGAATTTATATTTTACAGAATAACAATTATTGTTTTTATTTTAAATATTCATTTTTTATAATTTATATTAACAAAAATGTACATTTCTTTTTTGGATATATTCAAATATATTTTGATTAACTGTATTTGCATATGAAGTGTAGAAAGAAGATATACCTTGAACTATCTCATATTTCAGAAAAAAGAAACATTCTACATTTTTATTACATAAACAAAGATGTTTATATTTAGTATCCAATATGTTAGGATTAATGTGCAATCACCTATTTAAATATAAAGTTAATGTTAATTGAGAACCTATTATTTAAAACATAATCAGATTTATTTTAAATGTTTATTTATCATATATTTTTAATTGTATATATAAATTGTTAATAAATTTTGAATTAATTTAAAACAATAAACCGGCTTATTTGTCATTCAATTTTACAATGCAAATTTTCTGGTTAATTGTATTTAAATGAGGTGATATTCACTAACTAATTATGCCACATAATTAATAAAAATGTTATAAAAATAATTCAGAAATCAAAATCAAATGATGGGCAAGAATGTATACTCACATATCATTTTCTTTGTATTGAATTGAATGTTTATTATCTGAACAGATATACATCTTACATATCAATAAATTAACTGACTTGACATTTGTTAAATATTTAACAAGTAATTGGAAGCTTGTTGTAATTATATTGTCAGTAACAAGTAATAGACATAGTAAACTAGAAATTATATATGAATTGATTCGATGATTGATAAAGGTGCAAGTATAATAGTTATTGAAGATGAATAAAGGTAGTTGCCATAAAATATTTACATATTTTATTTTAAGTCATTATCAATTAAAAAGGAATTTATATTATGACAATATACAGCCATGAAGATCATAATCTCAATCATCTATAGAGCTATTTTTAGTAATGTCTTTGATTCTGTTACAAATTAGAGTCAGGTTGCTTTAATTATTCTTCATGTTTATTAATGTGGATGATGATTTCAGTTTAAATATTAAATTTTAACATTAATATTTGATTATAATAATCACTCACAATTTTTTACATGGTTTGACAGTTATAGACTAAAGTTTTATCCGTTTAGTTTTAATAAACTGAAGAATGATTGGGTTATGATTTTCTAATTGTTGGAATAAGCATTAAATAGAATCTATCATTTATTTTACATATTTTTAAGATTGGATATTGAAAACCTTAAGGTTATTTAATAAGATTTCATTTTATAATGTTTTAAGTTTATGAAAGTAGAAGGTTAATTGATTTTGTAACATTATCAAACATTTAATCTTTTTATAATTGACTTCATTAATAGGAGTATGTTGATATTAGTGGGCTATTAAAGCTGAGTTAGTAGTACATTTATTTTATTTAGTTGTAATTACAAATCAATTATTGATTTATATATTTTGTTAGATATCATGGATATTTTAGATTTGCAGAGCACATTAAGATTATTATTTTATCCATCCATGAATTATTTCATTTAAATATAAATATAAATTATGTTTGACTTTTGATTCAATTTTGTATTATGATAAACAGCGTTTTGATTCATTAGGAATATTATAGTTTATCTGACTAATTTTTTATCATTATTTCCATTCTATTATATGGACCTATAAAATAGAAATATGCTGTTATTTATAAGACAGTGATATTTAGTTTTATTGTTTTATCTTTAAGTTATTGCAAATAATGCTTATATTTTTATATACTTTGAAGTAACATTTGATTTGTTTTCTATCTGTTCTAAATGCTATTGGAATCTATGAGCTTGCAACAAAGTTTATTATCATTGCTTAAGGCTTAATTATTAGATTGTTATTCATTGATTGATATTAACTTTAGACTTGTATATTATTTGCTTTCTGCCACAAATAATGCAACAATTCTGGATACTAATAAATTAGGATGGTTCTTTTTTTCGTTCATATTTTTATCCTGTTACAAATGGTGATCAAATAATTAGTCTATGTCTCAGCATACAATATGCCCTATAATCTTATTCTGCTATAAATGGGGTTTACCTTCAGAATATATTCATACTCACTTACAAATGATGGCCAATGATTGGACTGTATTTTTATTCAGATTATATCAAAGTTTTTTTTCCCATGGTCATTATAGTTATTTAGTTAAATTACTTCCAAATCTTTGAGGCATTAAAAGAAAAGCATACTCTCATTTTTATTCTGTTACAAATAGCATCACAATTCATTGACATTATCAAATCAGAAACATTTTTTCATGGCTTATATATATTATATATATATATATATATATATATATATATATATATATATATATATATATATATATATATATATATATATATATATATATATATAGTAATAATAGAAACTGCTCTGGGGTTGAGAACAATCCTAGATAAAGATGATTTGACTGCCATATAATTTAAATATGAGTATGGTAAAATAATAGAATATAATAATGCATAATTCCTTCAATCATAATTTTTATCAATTAAAATATAAATTATTCAGACAAGAAATGAACAAACATCATGTGGTTTTTCAAATTCCATGTCTGTCAGTGTTAGTGCATTGTTTATTTATTATAGAATCAAGAAATATATTTACGAGAATTATCTCCTTCATTTTTCTTTTTTCATGGCATATAAAGAAATGTGCTATAAAAATAAAAAATAAAAAGGCAATTCTCATAAATGTTTTTTGGTATTTTATAATAAATAATAAAATTGGAAAATTTTATAACATTTTTTATTTCCTGAACAAATAAGTTAAACTCCTGCTACTTTGGTATACAGTCTACTTGCTTGATCAATCTTTAAACTTTAATAAAAATAATTCCTTCCTAACAAAAAGTAAAATTCCCGTATTAATTTTTGAAATTATGTCAATAAATGAGTACATTAATTTAAATAAAAAAGGTGCTTTGAAAGGAAAAATGCATTAAATGAAACAAAACCAAAGCTAATACATGCATATAATATCTGTATTTTTATATTGGACTATTTCCATCATCTAATATGTGTGTTGAATGTCTATAGAAAAGTTTAATTTTATTTAAATATTCCAAATACATTTGACTGTTAGTAATATCACAGCAAACACATTAGTATATGCACCATCTGTTAGTAATATCACAGCAAACAGATTAGTATATGAACAATGTTTTAAGAGGTATTTTTATCCCCTCTTCTTCAGGTGTTGCTGGCCTGACCAGTGACAGTACTAGCATGGGATTTGATCCTGGATCCTTAGATTCTTGATTATTAAATTTTAAGATTATGCTCTTACTAACTGAGCCATCCTGCCAAATGCAACAGTATGTTGTAATTTCATATACTTATTGATGAGGTTCCTCCAGATTTCTCCACTTTTTCCTAAGAGCAAAGTTGATTAGTGGTTTCCATGCATTATGTATAATCACATTAGGTTGGCCTATGGGATTTTTGGTCATTGTCATGTGAGTTGTTTCTTTAAATTTTCTTCTTTGTACCTTTTCATCTCTATCCAATATTCTTGTATTTTCCCAATCAAACATATGCTCATTGGTGCATACATGGTCTGGTACCTTAGACACATCTGTTATCATCAGTTTATGTTCTTGCAAGCACTTTTCAATGGGACAGCTGGTCTCACCAATATATGTTCTTCCACATTCACATAGTATTTTATAGATGCAGTTTTTTTCTTTTCAGTATTTCAAGTTTGGGCTTTGTAGATGTTACAATTCCTCATAGTGGGTATGGCTTTGGAAAGCTATTCTGATGTTATACTGATTCCAGATTTTTTTAAATTTGTCTACAGGTACACTATAGTACCAATAATTGTCTTTTCACTTGATGGTTTTTTTTGTTGTCTATTTAACATTTTCTTAATAGCAGCTGGTGAATAACCATTTTTCATAAGAGTTTGTTCTATATAAATCTTTTCTTTTTCTAAATTGCCAGTTTCTGAACAAACTTCCTTTGCTCTGTTCCACAGTGATAGTATAACTCCATGTTTTGTGTTTCTGATGTGATTGGATGTATAGGCTAGATATTTTTCTGTATGTGTCAGTTTTCAGTAAACTGTAGTTTTGATTTTGCCACGAGGGAGACTTGTCACATAAAACATCTAAAAATGCTAATTTTTGTTTTTGTTCTGATTCTAATGTGAATTTAATTGTAGGGGATATGTTGTTGATGTGTATTCAGAAATTTTGTAGCAATGCTTCACCATGTGGCCATACAACAAATGTATCATCCACATAGTGAAGCCAAACTTTAGGTGGATATGGAGTAGTTTATGGTTGTGGCTTCATGTTCTTCCTTGTGAATATTGCTAATCAGGGAAGACAATGGTGAGCCCATAGATATTCCTTGATTTTGTTGGAAGAATTCTGTGTTATAATGAAAGTAGGTTGTTTTTCTTCCAACAAAATCAAGGAATGGCTATGGGATCACCATTGTCTCCCCTGATTAGCAATATTTACATGGAAGAACTTTAAACCACAGACATAAAAACTACTCCATATCCATCTAAAGTTTGGCTTTGCTATTTGGATGATACATTTATTGTATGGCCACATGGTGAAGCATTGTTATAAACTTTCTGGATACACATCAACAACATGTCCCTTACAATTATATTCACAATAGAATCAAAACAAGAACAAAAATTGGCATTCTTGATGTTCTTGTGACAAAACTCCCTCATGGCAAAATCAAAACTACAGATTACAGAAAACCTATACATACAAGAAAATATCTAGCCTACACATCCAATCACATCAGAAACACAAAACATGGAGTTATACTATCGCTGTGGAACAGAGCAAAAGAAGTTTGTTTGGAAACTGGCGATTTGGAAAAAGAAAAGATCTATATAGAACAAACTTTTATGAAAAATGGTTATCCATCAGCTGTTATTAAGAAAACATTAAATAAACAACAAAAAGAATCATCAAGAGAAAAGATAATTATTGATACTGTAGTGTACCCATACATCCAAAAATAGCAGACAAATTAAGAAAAATCTGCAATCAGTATAACATCAGAACAGCTTTCCAGAACCATATGGCACTACAAGAAATTCTAACATCTACAAAGCCCAAACATAAAATGCTGAAAAGAAAAAACTGCATCTATAAAAATACTATGTGACTGTGGAAAAACATATATTGGTGAGATCAGCAGTTCCATTGAAAAGTGCTTGGAAGCACATAAACTGATGATTGTAAGAGAGAAAACAAATGTGTCTAAGGTAGCAGACTATGTATGTACTAATGAACATACATTTGAATGGGAAAATACAAAAATATTAGATAGAGAAGAAAAAGTATAAAGAAAAAAAATTAAAGAAGCTGTTCACATGGCAATGGCAAAAAAATCCCATAAGCCAACCTAGTGTGACTATACATAATGTATGGAAACCACTAATCAACTTTGCTTTTAAGAAAAAGTGGAGAAATCAAGAGGAACCTCATAGATAAGTATATGAAATTACTACATACTGTTGCTTTTACAGGATGGCTCTGTTGGTTAGAGTGTTACCATAAAATTCAATAATCAAGAATCCAAGGACCCAGGTTTGAATCCCATGCTATTACTGTCACTGGTCAGGCCAGCAATACACGATGAAGAGGGGAGAAAAATACCTCTTGAAATTTTGTGCATATACTAACTTGTTTGCTGTGATATTACTAACAGTTGGTGCATATATTAACCTGTTTGCTGTGATATTACTAACAGTTGAATGTATTTGGAATATTTAAATAAAATTAAACTTTTTCAATGACATTCAACACACATATTTAGATGATGGAAATAGTCCAATATAAAAATACAGCTAGAACACCATCATTACAAACCTTCAGGATAACACTAATGCATATAATATGTATAAAATTAAAATAAGCAATAGGTTAAATTTTAATAAATGTTTGTAGCTGGAAATTCAATAATAAATATAGGCTTTATTTTTTTATCAATTCCTGCTTTATGACGCCAAGTTTCACATTCACTAATTTTATATTGTTTTTGTTTGATTTTCTGCTAAAATGTAATTTGGTTAAAGGTTTTATTTGGTAAGGTTATATAACATAAAAGTAAGCAGCATGTAGTCAATACACAAAATCTGAATTAACATAAAGAAAGCAAATATTTTAATCCACAGCAGCGTTTTAAGTAAAAACAATTGGTAGTAAATCAAATATAGATGTGAGACCAAATAAAATTCCAAAAGCAAAACCTTTCATGGCAGCACATCAACTAAAAACATTACATTGAATTACTTTTCAGCAAGCAAAATAATACAAAAGGCAATCTAATAGATAATGGGATATTTTATAACTGAGGTCTATAAAAATAAAATGGAGGTATTTTTGTTAAATTTATGACAAAAAAATGTATATTAAATATTATCTTAAGATTATTTTTATTTCGTTGATATTTTGTGTATAAACTATTTTCTACATATTTTTATTGCAAATATATTAATTTTGTGTTATTTAATAAACACTTATTGCTATAAATTTAGGAAACGATTCAGATACTTTATTTGTATCGGTTATGTTGTCTTTCATTCAATTATAAATATTATACTGATCCCATCAGGCTGAGAGACCATACATTGCAAGAACACTATTAGATTTCAGTAGATAAATTATTACGATTGAAGTAATCCAAAGTATTTCAATAACATTATATATGTTATTGTAGTTTTTATATTTATCATAATTTAATTATGTATGCTATGTAATAAAACTTATTTATTAGTTTACGTATATATATAGACACTCCCAATATTTACATACAAATATCTTAATAGTGTTAATAGCTTCTTACTGGATTTCACGCTCAAAAAAAAAAAAAAAATCCTCTACATTTTTGAATAATCTATATCTGTGCAAAGAAAGTGAAAATTAACATCTTGTTAAAAGCCAATGATTATTTTTTTGTTTTTTAAGCCCGTGGATTTTTCTTCAAGCGATACAAACACCTTATGCTTTAATCCATACCTATAATATACCCACATGCAAATGACAAAAAATATTCAATTTTATCGATTTGTATTTTAATAAATTTTGATGGGTTAACATGCATTCTCATTAAAGATTCTGAATTTATTTATTATTTCACTCCTTTTTTTTATTTATTTGTTTTTTTTTAATCAATTTGCTTCGTTTTTATTACTTAATTAATATTGCTAATTAAAGCCTACAGATTAAATTCATTGTATAATGTAAAAGTCTTATTAATGTACAAATCTTTAAAAAAATAAATTATTTATGATAAATTAAATCAAAATATTGCTTTATTATTATTTCTGACAGTCTCGTGAAAGTCTTCAAACTAATACAACATTCCTTAAGGCCTCAGAATGAATGAAACAATCAGATTTAATGTGGATTTTTCACACATGATATATGGTGCCTTAAGCGACGAGTAACACTTTATTTCTTATAACGTAGTAACTATCACATCTTCGGCTGATACTATATATATATTGTCCTAAACTTAACATGAATGTATATTTTCTTTCTAGATGTTTTTCTTTTTTTTTACCGACAGGAGAACAAAATGAGGAAAAGTTCTATTATTTAAATGTAACAAACTCTCAGCGTGAAATCTTTAGAAAGTAGAATAAAGATTTTCTTTAAACAGAAAAGAAATTGATAAAAGAAAGCTTGTTTTTCAATATGCTTTCCTGTTGAGAAATATTAATAAAAATGAAAGCAAGAAAAATACTCCAAATAAACAATGGGAATGAGAAACAAATGATACGTGGTGAGAGGTTTTGATTTTAAAATTATTAACTATACAACTTTTTAATTTAATCTAATCAGTCGATGATATTTATACAGTGTGTTACTTTTTAACAAGCCTCTGAAGAAAACAATTTATTGTACTATATACATGCACTATTATTAAACAAATTGTGTACCCTTTCAAATATAGGGTCGATATATAACAAGCATCTAATATGACAGTGAATATGAATTAGAAATATAAACGAATAATATTCATACATTTAATGCAAATAACTTGTATGCCAATAATATGTAAAGAAGATATATTTTTAATTAGATTAGAGGAAAATAAAGAACTATGTGACAGCCTCCTATAGGCAATACAGAAATAGACCTTGCACACTAGGCCTACAATTAGCATGATCTCATGTTTACAATGGCTTACACTGGGTTGCACTATAATATGAAGAGTGTGCCCCTGTTTTAAACTATCAATTGTATGTAGTGATATTTTGAGCAGTTTTCCATCATCATTTTGTCTTTTCTATTTAAAAGTAATCAAATGTTTATTTTTTAACTATTACTGAGCTGGATATAGATCAACCACTAAAAAAAAGTAATTGATTGGCATCTAATCCAATATTCAAATGTTACTGCTGTGTCTTATGACCAGCGAGTAAATAAATGGACAAAGGCAGAATTGAGATGATAAGATTATAGTTTAATACGAATAATTTTAACTATATACATTGCCTATTGTAGGCATAATAAAATAATAAAAGGTCGTGGTGACCTGCATATAATGACACTAGTCCTGCTTTGGACTTACAGAGGCAGGAGTCACTGACTAATAATTAAAACTCAGAACCATTAGATCAGGTTATGGGGGTTTATATACCCCTCAAGACTTCTGGAGTCTTTTACATTCCTAACCATATATGGTGTTTTCACATACACGCAATGTTTTTCCATTTCTCACCATATATGGTATTTTACAGTTCTCTGACCCTATAAGGTCAGCTGAGCTTTCTATGATTTAACAACATTGTAATTTTACACAATTGTTATACATAATTGCTATACAGTTATTCTTATTTTACATATTCATTATATTTTACAGTTATTACTTTTATTCTACATTTATTGTTGTACTCTTATTATTATACAATTATTATTCTTATTTTACATACTCTTTTTATTATACAATTATTACTTCTTATTTTACATATTCATTATACATTATAGTTATCAGTTTTATTCTACATTATTGTACTCTTATTATTATACAATTATTATTATTATTTTACATACTCTTATTATTATTACGATAGAATGACAGCCTGTTAAGCTTAACAGGCTGTCATTCTATCGTAATTATAATCGCACGCAAGTCATTATAAAATAAATGCTTATACTCTTATTATTATACAATTATTATTATTTTACATATTCATTATACATTACATTACATATGTATACCTTGACCTTGAATACTGCAGTTACATAGTCCAGATTTAAACTCATATCATGAAAATGGCAGTTAATTGTGCAATATTATAACAAGAGACTTATATAATAAAGTATTACACAAAAAATTTACCAATTAAATAATTTGAAATAATTGTAAAAAGTCAGATGGAAAATAGGAAAATGAAATTAAAATTAACACATCAAATATGCCATCATCCTTTTCAACCATTATTAATCAACTCCAAAATGAAAGTCTCTCCAAATTTAGTTCAGTTTTTCCCAATTCATATTTTTCCCTCTTCATATTATTCTAATAAACTTCCTTATTTTTCATCCATTCATCTCATCTGTGGTCTCTTTCTAGGTTTTTTACAATTTCTTAAGATCCAATTTAAGATGTGCAATGTCTCTCTATTTTTATTTTATCTACCATCTATGTCCAGCCCAACTGCATTTTAATCTACTCTTTGAATCTTGTGAAAAATAAGTATTTATTCTCTCACCAAATAATTCAAATTTGGCACCTTATTTTTCTTTAAATATTTTTTTTCATACTTTTTTGAATAGTCTAAATTGTTAGTATCACTCTTTTATAACATGTCTAAATTTCACATGTATACTTTTTAAAACATCTATTAAAACCCTTTCTATTTCAAAGCCATAGGCATATTTCCATTCATGTTATCTTCACTAAAATTTCTTCATTTAAAGTTAATTGTATGTTCAAATCCATAAGTTACATTTTTATATGCATTTAAATTATATATGTTCACGAGATGGAGCTTACCACTAGCTCCAAACAGGCTTTAATTATACATACCGAAAGGGAAAGAAATCAAAATCCCTATCGAAAAATCCTCATCCCCAGATTAATTTGTTTTGAGCTTATGGATCATCTCAGTGAAGAGTTAGGATTTCAGACACTAGATCTCACCGAGGTGAACCAATTGGTCTGGGGATGAGGATTTTCCAATAGAAATTTTGAATTATTTCTCTTTCAGCACTTATAATTAAAGCTTGTTTGAAATATGTATAAATTGCTATATATAACTGAATACTCCAAACTTTTTTTAACCCTGTTTTTATATGACTGTCATAAAAATAAAACTACATACTCAATGTTTCAATGATTTTATATATGGTCAATTTCGAGAAACACTCAACACCTTTTGTAATTAAAAAAAATGTTAGGTGTTCCTTGAAAAATACTATATTACAAAATAGTGGAAATGTTAGGTGTGTTGTTTTATTTCTATAATAATCATAGAAAAAACAAGTTTTAAAAAGAAGTTTGGTGTGTTCATTCATATATATGGGAAACATGAACTATTTTTTGAAAAAAAAAAACCTGTGTAGATGATATTTTAAATTTATTCTACACATTGCTATATTATTAATTATATTCATAGGTAGTAAAAAAAAATTTTCATGTTTGTGATATATAATCTGAACTTGAGCAAGTAATATGCCTATTTGAAAATCAGGATCACAAAAAGATCATGCACCAAATTGAGCCATGGTCAGTAATTATTGGTTCATTTAAAAATAATCTCTAAGCATAAGTGGGCTAGCTATGCTTTTGAAACATTTATTGGCAGGAGTTGCATATCAATTTTATATGCATGTGTGAAGAGCAGTTTTTCTTCCACAATATATATATATATATATATATATATATATATATATATATATATATATATATATATATATATATATATATATATATATATATATATATATATATATATATAAATTATTAATCAATGTCTGTATTCCAATTATAATAAAATATATATAATTATTCAAAACAATACAATAATTAATACAGTAACAATATTTTAAACAAATATATACCAATTTAATAGAAGTACTTTCAACTATCTATGTAGTCGTTGTCAACTAGACTCAAATTGTATTAGAAAAAACCGTTACAAATGTAAACAAAAGTAATACGTCATACATCAATTTTCCCACAATTCATTAATTTTTATATTGGCTGCCTGTCTATTTATCAACTGTTGCTTTTCACTTTTTATTAACATAGCTTCTTTAATTTTGCGTTTATTATTATTTCTTTCAATACACAGAATTTTAACTTTATTAAAATCAAAACCATAATTACATGTTACATTATGATCAAAAAATACTGATGGTGATACATCATCATTTCTAACATTCTCTTGTCTTGATTTTTGCACTCATTTATATAATAACAAATGCTCCCTTGATCTTTTCTCCAATGTACATCGAGATTCCCCAATATATGCCTTTCCACAAACACATAGCCATTTATATATTGCACAACTTTGATTTAAAATACTACACCTATTTTTTGAATTATTTATTAATCTATTTAAATTAGGAGTAGTATAAAATGCAACTCGACATATATTTTTATATATCTGTTTTATAAATTTAACCTGTTCATTACAAATAAATGGTATTAATATCCAAGTATATTTTATTTTATCAATATCTATAGCATCTAAAATATTTCTATTATTATTAAACTTAGTAACAATATTATAAATTAATTTATGATCATATCCAACATTTAACAAATCCATAATAAATACATTTATGTTACTTATTTTATCAGAACTATATTTACATAATTTATTATTCCTAAATAAAAATGATTTTAAACCGGATAATTTATGTGCTATTGGCACATTTGAATACCAAGGAATATATCCTCTTTTTTCAATATCTTTTATTACCATACAATAATCTAATTTATTTTTATTACGTGTAACTTTAATATCTAAATACTGAATTGACTTTTTTTCTTCAAAAGATTTACTCCATTTTAAACCTTCTAAACTATTTAATTCATTGAATAATACATTTATAATATCTAAACTTCCACAAACGAAAACATCATCAACATACCTGTAATAAATTTTAATACCTTGGCAATATATATTAGTATTAAGAATTAGATTGGTATATATTTGTTTAAAATATTGTTACTGTATTAATTATTGTATTGTTTTGAATATATATATATATATAGCAGTTTTCTTCCACCATATTATATATATATATATAATGTCCGTTAATTAGAACAAATTTG
The DNA here is from genome assembly GCA_028023455.1 of Epiperipatus broadwayi. Lineage (NCBI taxonomy): Eukaryota > Metazoa > Onychophora > Udeonychophora > Euonychophora > Peripatidae > Epiperipatus > Epiperipatus broadwayi. Next base: position 246,209 of record JAQFVV010006895.1, on the reverse strand, counting down.
TAATCGTGATAAAATAATGAATATAACAGTAATAAACTATTATAAAGTCCTTCAATCTGCAGAAGTACATTCAGTTAATTTCTTAAACCTGCCTCAACTGCCATTAAATTTAATGAATTTATATATATATTCAAATTTTTAATGAATTTAATGGCAATTGAGATGGGTTTAAGAAATTAACTGAAAGTATTTCTGCACATTAAAAGATTGTTTATAATAGTTTATTACCATTATACTTATTATTTTTATTATAATATATATATATATAATAAAGTTATTATTTTTATTATAATATATATATATATAATAAAGTAAGTTTGATGTCTGTATTCTTTCCAAAATATATGTAATATTCACATTTATATATATATTAAATATAGTAATATCCATATAATTCAACTTATTTTATTAGAAGTACTTTCGAATTGAATTATGGGAGTGTATTGTTTTTGTTTTTGTTTTTTCAAAATAATATTTATTTGCACAAAAAGTAAAATATACATTGTAATATAGAGTTCATGTTTATGATCATGTCTGACACATTAAAGACTAATTAGTTATTAAATTAGATGATGATTACAAGATTAGGAGTAAAATTTAATGTTATGTTACTTATCGGTGTGATCTCATTTGGCATATAAATCCCATGGTGTGTAAAGTTTGAGTGTCGTGAATAAATAATATACATGGCTATTGCTAAATATTTAATTGACACCATGTTTGCTCAGCAAGGCTAGGCAGGCATTGTTCTTAGATCACTTTCTTTAGCTTTATATATTAAAGATTTTAAGACTTCTCATTCGATAATTTAATATACAAAATTAACAAAGCGTATGACACACTTGAATGAGAAGCTATAAAGATACACAGAAATTATTACACGCTAAGCGCTTTCAAGGCCCTTTGCCTCATATTCATAGCCGTACTGTGAGCTGCAGAATGAAGAAATAGGGCAAGGAAACAAAACAGTATGCAAGGCATATGCAAATGAACTAGATAGTCCAATGTTTGGAGATGTCAAAGCAGGTATCTCGTCTATTGATGGAGTTATTATTGCCATTAATAAAATATGCTTCTCTGATTTTACGCTTTTTATACACCCACACTCCAACTCTCTAAGCTCTCACAAATTGGCAGGCATGCAAGCATTTTTATATAGAAATATGCAACTGTGCAAGTTTGAGGCAGATAGAAAGAATAATATACATCTTTACACCAAAGACCTACTACTAGCAGGCTATAAACTCAACACTATTAACAATAAAATCAAACAATTTTATAGGAAAATCACTGACAATAAAAACAATATTAAATTTCCATATATTACTCTTCCCCACATACCTAAAATCTCCTATCAATTAATGAAGATTTTGTCCAATAAATTTAAAATTAGCTTTCATACACCCCCATGCTCTAATCATCTAATCAAGAACTCTAAGGACAAAATTGAACCTTCTCAGACTCCCCATGTCGTTTACAGCATATCTTTCCCACAACCTGGTTGCCAGGCCATTTATTTTGGAGAAACCAAAGCAGGCATAATCAACAGGACAGCACAACACAGATATACATATAATAAAGCTATGAAAAACAATGATGATTCATCAACATTTTTAGAGCATTCCAAGAAGACAGGACATTTGTTTGAACCTTCCAGCCCTAAAATAGTCTGTATTGAGAAAAATGACATCAAGCAGAAAATCAGAGAAGCATATTTTATTAATGGCAATAATAACTCCATCAATAGACGAGATACCTGCTTTCCCATCTCCAAATGTTACTGTTTTGTTTCCTTGCCCTATTTCTTTATTCTGCAGCTCACAGTACCACTATGAATACGAGGCAAAAGGCTTTGAAAATGCCTAGCGTGTAATAATTTCTGTGTATTTTTATAGCTTCTCATTCAAGTGCATCATACGCTTTGTTAATTTTGTATATTAGCTTTATATAGTAACTTTAAGAAAATGTCTTCAATAGGACTGGCCAACTCTCTATCAAATAATACCTTACATCTAATCTTCCATATGATAAAATTTATGAAAGTGGCCAGGTGGATGGAGCCAAAATTTCCATTTTTGAATGCATCATTATGGTAGATATTTGAAAAATTGTATCATGTAATCTTCTGTAGGGCAATATTATATGTAACCGACTCCACTATTCACATTGATAGAGTATGTGTTCAATGGACTCGTCAAATTTTCTACAAAGAGTTCATATTGTATCAATGTTGTGTTCCCTCTGATTACAAAGAAACATCCCAGTAGGTTGACCTTAACCAAAAAATCCACAAACTTTGGTTCCAATTTCAGAAACTTAGTCAGCCTTATAAGACGAGGGATTCCAACTGGGAGAAGATTCTCTGTCCTAGATTTACCAGAGTGAACTAATTGATAAGAACTCCAGTATGATATTTTTTCATCAAACATGGAGCTAGAACTTTTGATGCTATTAAAGACAATAGTTAATTGTTGTTGCATCCAGATATTTCTTTTATGAGGGAGTGGGAAATCAGTGGGGATTATTTTTTTCAAAAGGTATGGGACTTTCTATGTTTGCATTATCTCTGAAAATTTTAACTAGGACATTGTAAGTCCTCTGTATCAGAAAAAATTTAATTGAGTGCAGTCCTAAACCATTAAGATATCTTGGTTTTTGCAAGATATTAAGACTTATTGCTGGTGTCTTCCCTTCCCAGCACAGCTTTCTGCATAGAGATTCAACCTTGCAGATGAAGCAAATTGTTGGTGAAAAACCAGCTAGATAATAAATATTTTTTTGGTAAAATCACAGAATTAAGGAGTGCAACCTGTCCAAACAGAGAAAGATAAATTTTAGATAGTGAAATAACAGACTTTTCAATCTTTAAAATTAATAAATTTCCAAGTTCTTTTCTTGTGGCTTCTGGAGAAGAAGCAATACTAAAACCAAGAAATTTCTGTGGGGAAGCTTTTAGTCTACCAAATATTTGCTTCCCTGTCAGGATGGACCACATTGCTGACTTTTCTCCATTAATTACCAGGCCAAATACACATGCAAACTGGTCTAGGATTTCCTCAAGTCTAGAGAACTCATCCTGAGATGAAAAAAACACAACCACATCATCCATATAGGAAATATGGCATATGTTCTCTCTCAATAAAGGAATATAAATCCCTGGAAGAAAAGACTCAATGCTCAACAGCAATGGGTTCACATAGACTGTGAAGAGTAGTGCACTTAATGTCGAGCCCTTAGGGATGGATACACAAGGCTGAAAGCCAGGAGCAACTCTTCCATCAAGTGAGAGAATCAATTCTCTGTTAAGAAGAAGGTTGTCAATCATCTGAAGATATTCCAGAGGCACTTGGAGTTCCCCCAGTACTCCAAGTAGCACATCGATCCTGACACAATCAAAGGCTCTGGCAAAGTCAAGATGAACTGCAACTGGCCGTGACATCCTTTTCCTGCAAACATGATCAACTAGGAGTCAAAATCGATTGACAGCATCAGCAGTAGAACTCCCTTTCTTTGCAAACTGATAGGTACTGATAGGTTGATAATTTTCCAATAATGTTTGTTTGTATATCCTCTCTAATAAGGCCTTCAATGGTTTCAATAAGCAATGGCACCATCGAGATAGGCTGAAGATTATCAAGATTTTTTTGACCCTCAGGTTTTTTAACCAAGTGAGACCATGCCTATTGGGCAAAGCCCATTAATTTCTCAGCAGCCACTAACCAAGAAGTCTACCATTTCTTTAATAATGGGATTGAAAAAGCACATAAATGAAGTAATAAAAAATTTGGTATTCCATATAATCCAGGGCGAGTTCTGTCTTGGGATGATGAAATCTTTGAAAGGATTCTTGCTTCAGTAATTTTGTGTTGATCAGAATGTTTATAAACAAAGCATTTCCTGACAAATGAAATGCCAATTGGTTGGAATTTTTTTGCATAATATTCCAAAATTCTGAGAAGCATGGAAGATCCCGTATAGCAGTCGCCTTGTATCTCAATGGACCTAGGTGTCTTTGATCTTCTGCTAGAGCCAAGGGCCCATCTCAGGTACCCCCTTGTCCAGCAAATGTTGGTGATGAAGATATTGCCTGGCCCTTTTAATTGATAAGTACTCAGCGATGGCCTTTTGTTTAGCCTTGTATTTTGATTTTAAACATAAAATGTTAGGAATATTTTGTGCTTGGATATGAAATATTTTTGAGATCACATGCTATGGTGTCCAGATCATTGAGAAGAATAACTGGCCCTTTAGATTTAGCAGTACAAGAACTTATTAACTTTGTTAGTGTCTCAGTAAAAGTCTTCCATGCATCTACCACAGGGATTGTTAAAATTTTTGTTCTATGGAAATTGATATAAGCTTCAGAGATCAGTTTAATAGTGGCATTACACTTTGTAAGCATGTGAATAGTCCTTGACATCTCAATTATAGGTTGTAGAATGTTTCTTGGGATTATTTTAATCTCCAGAGCATAATAATCAGAGAATGTAATGGGCCACAGATGAGCTTCTATTTGTGATGATAATGAAGGTGAAAAAAAATGTAAATCAATTAGTGAACATGATGATTTTGTATAAAAAGAAAATGCTTCATCATCAAAAAAGAATTTTCCACTGCACTGAGACTGATTTATGTAACCAATATATTTTTTTTGAAAAACTTGATATGTATGATTAAAATCTCTAATAATAATTGTTTCAAAAGGGCTAGTTCTCAGTGTTGAATTAATTGCATTAATTACTCTTGTAACAGTATCTTGAGATTCAGGAAGATATACATTTATCAGATTAAAGTACTAGCTTTGATATTATACGATCACAATGAGGCAATTTGAGTCAATGAATAGTATTTTGAACAATGTGATTTGTGAATTCTTGCTGATTATGATCACCACCCCTCCGGAAGCTGAATAAGAGAAAAAGTAGTGAAAATATCCAAAACTATGTATCATATCAATTATGCATGATTCCAAATGCAAATGTAATTTAGTCTCACTAAGACATAAAATATCAGGTTTATGAGAATGAAACCAATGTGACAAAGCATATGCCTGTCACAAGAATTTAAGCCTCGTATATTGACAGATACAATATTAATCATTCTCTGATTTATTTGAATTACTAGCATCCTGACAATCCACTTCAACTTGAAGTTGGCTATTGAAATTCCAGTCACTCTTGTAATGGAGGGTATGCTTTTCTGAGTCATGATTAACAAGAGAGGAAGATAAACTGAAATCTTACAGTTGTAATACCTCTTTACAATCATTATAGTTATACTGATATGTAGATATAATATTCAAAGAGGTTTCTGTCATGCTTAGATCAATTAGTGTTTCTGAAAAACTAGGGCTTTCACATTTTAATTTTTTTTGCCCCAGAAGTATGACCCAAATGAGTATTGTGATTAAGGTTAAGGATATCATCTATAACAACACTTTATGCAGAAGAGGGAGAGTTTGACTGATGTGACTTATTTTTTCTGTTTCTGTTCTTATGCTTACGGGGAGGGGGAAGAGAGTGAATGGTGTTTTGGGGTTGAAATTCTTTATTAGAATCAATAAGGCTGTATTCAGACTGAAGTTCAGAAGGACAATCAGCTATCATCTCTCCAGAACTGGCTTCAGTTTGATTTAACAACTGAAAATTGAATGAGTTAGCTGTGTCATTCAAAGGCTCGGGGTATTTTAATTTAGTATTTGAAGAAACTGTATTCAGATTGCTACATAAGTTTCCTTCAAAATTTATCAACATTTCTTGGGGGAATAGAGTTGTGGATGATAAAGAAGGCACAAAATCTTTAATTATACATTTATGAAATTTTTTCTTTATTAGACCACATTGATAACATGAATGTTCAGGGCATATTTTCATGAAATGTCCTCTTTTTGAGCAATGGAAGCACTGTGGCATGACTCCATGCATATTAAATATAATGGGAGATTCATTGAATTGAATAAGCCCTGGAATGGATAATGATGAAATACCTTTTGCAAGTACAATTTTTAAAAAAGCAGTGTTTGTAAAAACTTCTTTGTCAATGTTTTTTAAACTAGAATAGACAAATGATATAATTTTTCCATAGGGGCTGAGAATTCTTTGTAGTTTTGTTCTGTCAAAGTTAATACCACAATTGCATACAAATCCTTCAATAGATGTTGGACGATTTATATCAAATGAGATTAAATAATGACCTTCTAGTGCTTTGTGATTGTTTTTAAATGCTCCTTTGGCAACCGCATTCTTAAACTGTACCTTAATATACCTATTGTTTGGGTGAAATAAAATCTTAAACACTGAAGGCCAAATTCCATGTTCTTTAAATAATGTGAACAAAGCCTGAGTTGGAAATTTATAAAGTTTTATGTTGTTATCTGTGGTTGTTAAAATGACAGCATTTGGATCTTTGTAATTCATGAAAGATCTCATCAGTATAGCAGGAATGGATTGTTGGAAACTTTCAGTGATTATATTATATCTAGATAAATCACAATCAGAATTAGTATTGATAGTAGTAGGACAGTTCTCAATGGATTGTGTTGTAGAGTTCATATTATCTAAATCTAGAATTTAAATATCTTTGTGATAATCTTCAATATTTGATATTACATCACTTCTTTTCTCACTAGCTAAGTTCAAAGTTGATATGTATTGTTTTGATTATTCAACGTTATATAGTTGCCAAAGACTAAAATGAATATAGTCAAAAGTACTTCTAATAAAATAAATTAAGTTATATGAATATTACTGTATTCAATATATATATATATATTTGAATATTATATATATGAGTAACTTACTGCTAATGCAAATAATCATTATTCAAAAATATCTATTATTCAAACAAAATTTTAATGGTTGTTTTTAATTACTTACAACAAAAAAAATTAGATTACAACTCATTTAATAACTAAAAGAAAAAAAAACAATTATCAGTAAGTATATATATATATATCAGTAAATAAATTGAAATATCGAATTATGGTGATTTGTTTTTTTGTTTTTGTTTTTTTTTATTTTAGCGAAATTAAAAAAAAGGAAAAAATATGTTTATGAAACTTGAAAAAAAATTATAAATTTTAAAAAGGCTCTACAATCAGGAATTTTAGATTGGGGTTTTACCTACATATATATAATAAAATATATTCTACAAGGATATACAAAAAATTATCAACTATTACAATAATAAACTTTAGGTATATAACAATATTTACTATTTTGCTAAGCTAAGCTTTCAATATATCATATCTTTGTTGATGTTGGTTATAAAATGAAACAAATAAGCCTCAATTTAAAAAAAGTTACAATGGTTAAAGGAAATGAAGATTAATAGTAAACAATGGATATCTATTCCATTTATTTCAAATCCACAAGTGATTTTTTTATGGATATATATATATAAGAATGTGTTTAATGTTTCATTCTAAGTTCCAAACAATATTAATAAATTAGTCAATAATTCTAAGGATGTCATACCTGTCAAGCAGAAAAGTAATGTCAGTTATCAATTTTTTTGTGATTGCATGCTATCATATATAGGTGAATCTAGGTGCAGTATTGAGAAGAGATTGAGGGAACATGAATTGTTACATAAGCATGTAAAAAGTAAAAATAATGGTGATTTAATGTCTCCTTCAGTTTTCTTTCATTGATCATGAAAAACATGTAAATATAAGTTTAAATTTGATTTTGAAACTGTGAAAATTCTTCATGAAGAGAGAAACCATAATAAAAGAAAAATTAAGGAGGCAATTTTTATAAATAAGAATAAAATGCATTTAATAAATAGACAAGCTGCTAACATTAAAATACGAGATTTGTGGGATTTGAATTGATGACCTTTGTTTCTGCTTTGTTTTTTTGTTTTTTTTTTTAATTTAATGGCAGTTGAGGCAGGTTTAAGAAATTAACCGAAAGTATTTCTGCAGATTTAAGAATTGTTAATAATAGTTTGCTACCATTAAATTTATTATTTTTATTATAATATATATATATCCCTTTATTAAAAAATTCATGAAAAAAACTCAGGAATGTAAAAACCCAACAATAATTTGGGAGTATCCTGCATATAATACATGGATGATATAACTGTACTCTTAGCCACAAAATAACAAATACCAATACTATTAAAAATATTAAAAGTATATACAAATGAATATAACCTTAATTTTACTGTGAATTAGAAATCAGCATATATTCACAGATCAATGCCTTACTCAAATCTTCAGGACAAATCAATATTTATAGGTTTCATTTTTATTTGTTTTATAAATATGAGATTAAAAATACAATGAAAAATAATATTGGAAAATGAATTATCTTCATTTTTAATTCATTGTTAACAAAAATTTATATACCTATTATAAAGTTTGCAAAGTCCTTTTCTTAGTATATGTCATTACTCTTTAGGAAATTGTTATGAGATAGGGGAGCAGTGGGAATGTTCATTAAATGCTTTAACCTATTACCCTCTCAGAATGGTCTAAGTCTCCACTCTATTTACATTTTTAAATCCCAAAAATCTTAAAAACTCTTCTCATTCATTATCAGGCAATTCTCATTTCTTGTCCATATACTAAAAATAATTTATATACAAAACTTACCACTTTTTCCTAGGTATAGTAAATCACTTATCACTTTTAAAAATATATATTAAACAAGACAAAACTCTCCATGCTGTAGTGCCACCCTGTGTCAAACAGAGTAATCAATGGATGCCAGAAGGCTTGTGCATAAAATCCCTATCTAGGACCTATTCATCCAATATCCCCAGACTAGTTTCTGAGAAAATCTGAGAGCACTGCACCTAGATCTTAGGATGAGCAGACACTAGATAGGGATTCTATGCACAAGCCTTCTGGCATCCATTGATTACTCTTGTTGACACATGGTGGCATTACTGTATGGAGAGTTTTGCCTTGTTTAATAACAATTATGGACTAGTATGAGATAGTGATCATGTGATATTTTATGGTTTAAAATATATATATATTTATAGGAAGATATGAAATTTTTCATACCAAATCATCCACCATGTCTAATGCACCAATGCTTAAAATAAACAATAAGCAATCACTACATAATTTTTAAAAATTGGTCACTCAAAAACTTTGACTTTTTTTTCAAACTCAATGTTTGGTATCTTCTAACATTACATTTTGTTAGATATCAAAGATTTTATTTTAATACAGATTTCTTTTGATGAAGCACAGTTTTATTTGTTTTACTCATGTCTGACTGTTTCAGGATTTTATGAATCGATGGTGACAAGGTATACAAATAATGGGGTCACTTTCAAAATCATTATGATTTTTTATTATGAAGTTTGTCTTAGTCATTTCAGCTGTTATTCTTATTTTTATGCATTTTGATGCACTAGATGTACATTTATATATGGAAAAAATTCAAAATGATACCTAGCTATTTTTTTCTAAATAAGCTTAAACAATTAAATATTACAGATAGAAAAGTTACCAGTCTAAATATTTTTGTTATTGTATGGTAACTACTAAAACAATAGTCATTTCTTTAGCCATTAAAGCCTATATAGTTCTTAAGATTACAATTAAAACATAACATTAACAAATTGTTAGCAGTGATCCTGATTTAATGTAAAAATAATTTTAAACATATGCATAAGAGTTATTTTATCTAACAGGCTATAGTTTTTTTATGCATTTGTTATATTTACAGTAGACTTCAGACCACTCAAAAAGTATGGAGAGATGCATGTTGGGAGAAACAAGAAGAGATCAAAAAGTGCATTATATGGGTAAGAGAACAAACAGGTGTTACTGACCTCATTGAAAAAATTAAAAGACTGAAGTGGAGTTGGGATAGACATATTGCTAGAAGAGATGATAATAGATGGACAATTGAAATCTTAAATGGAATTCCAAGAGAATGTAAAAGACCCAGAAAGAGACAACATGTGAGATGGATGGATGAAATAAGAAAGTGTGCAGGGGTGATGTGGAGAAGAGAATCTAAAAATCGGAGGAGATGGATTGAACTTGGTGAGACCATCATCCTGCAATGGATTGATAATGGTTGATGATGATTTGTATTTTATTTTGTAATAAAGTTTCTTTGAAAAAGAAGAATAAAAACAAAAAGAGTAAAAGAAGGAAGAGTAGTGATGATGATGATGATGGTGATAAGTATAATAATAACAACAACATTAAACACTGGACTATGGTTATTTAAACTCTAAAAAAAGCAAAGAAAAGAAAGGAGGAAAAAATACTCTAGAAATGAGTGTATGATGAGTACACAAAACCAATCTGTGAATGACATATATGTGCACTTGTAGAATGTACTGGACTATTTTTCTGTTTATTAATATTTTGAGATGCTGACATTTAATTTCTTCAGCAGAATTTTTTCTTTCTGAAATGCTTCAATACCATGTCTAATTGTAGCCCTCTAATATATTATGTTCTTTTCCATATTTTCCCAATGGAAACATTTGATATTGCACTTCTTTAGACTATTTCTGAGAAAATGTTTGCATCAAGATTTATGATGATGATATTTTTCCATCATCTATTATTAAATGTTGAATGTTAAAAAATTTTAAACTTTATTTAAACTTTTTCAAAAATAAACAATCTACTAACTTATATGTTATGATTAACAGTTGTTTGTATTTGGAAAAAATTAAATAAAGTTTAATATTTTCTAGACATTCAACATTTAATGATAGATGGTTGAAATGATCCAATATATTATCCCATCTTTTAGATAATCTTTATATTATAAGTTGGTCTATCTTTCACATAAAATAGAAATTTACATTACTCACACACACACAAACACACATATATATATTAGACCGGATACTCAATCTATTCTGAAACAGAGGGCGCCACCAGACCACTACGTGTCAGGAAAATTTGTTTATTGTGATCAGAATAGATGATGATGATGGTTTGCGCCAACTAGACTCAGGGAGAAACAAGAGATCTTAAATTGTTTAGACAATTGAGACCAAAGCACAAAGACAAATATCAGCCAAATTAAGTTTAAACATATTTCATAAATTTTATTATGAGAAAATAAATTATTAAATATAAGTTTATGACACAATAGATGGGGGTTAACTCAGGCATGTACCAGACAGACTAAAGGCAAAGCTATGACGGACTGATTAATCTTCTAATAAACAAATTTAAAAGGGAGGAAGCAAATTTCGTTCGGCAGAAGATTCACTTAAACACTGGTTTTCACTTTATGATATTTAAACCATATGCCCCTAAAATAGATCAAAGAACTGAGTGCTGATGAGCTTTCTGAGATCTAAGCATGGTCAGATCTCGAATGTCCTTATATCGGTATGAACAGCACCAATTACTACATTTAAAATAACGGTGATTGATCCACCTCAAGAACAATTGAAAAATATCATTGAAATGAAGAAACAATTAAACCTGGTGAATCCCAGCCAAACGATTGGCGAAAATTACTTTAAAATTAATAATTAATCGTCTCAATAAGAGACAAGTAAATGATTAGAAAAACAGTTATGTCTGCCCAGCATTTAAAGAAAATATACTTACAAACAAATTCTGAGTACACGCTCTGACAAATTTAAAGCACACATAATAAATACAAAAAGAAATCTATCGGAGAGTGCACATGAGTATGAAATATCACAAGTTTAAATACTCTAGCAGAATGAAAGTATTGCTCACCTGTAATTTAAGAAAGGATAAATTTTATCTTCCTGCTGATGACTTATAAACTTACAAAGAAAAACACAATTCTAATTTCCGCTTTTAGAGATATTAGAAATGAAATCTCCACCTGCGGCAAATTAGACGATAAAGTCACCAGCCAAAAGATTTTCGGAGGTTTGCGAAAGCGCAAACACAGTGTTTACAAATTAATTATTGAATACTAAATAATTACAGGTAAGCATTTAAAATGCATGACCACTAAAGCATTTATAAAAGTCTTACATAAAAATAGGAAACTCACTCGTCACTCTCCAATAAACAAAAATTGAAAGCAACTTGGAATCTTAAAACTAAGATTCCAAGACACTTTACAAAATCCTAGAAAACACAGCAAATATTAAATATGAGGCTATATTGTTTAGGAATACATATTTATGATTAGATTGAGCAGAGATTTAATGAGAATTAATTTACCCTGAGAAGAATAAAAAGAAAATAGTTACCTTTCGGTAAAAGCAATGTTCACGTAGAGTGCGCACTTTTACTTAAGTTCATTTTCAGGTCTTTAGACCATGGCAAGGTAGATGTAACGAGGTTCCAGCTTCTTTTAGGTGTTTAAGGCATTACTGGAGCAAACTTGGAAGTCCGGGATCCGTCTTTTGTTGAATTAGCAAGCCATTCTGGTGGTGACAACACATATAGAATTTTTCATCTTGGGGCAAGCAGAAGTATTTAATAACAGCTCTTGTCCTTTAAGAATTTAAATGTCCGTGCTGATATAAACTTTTACTTTAGAAACAGCTTGTCTATTTACGAATAGTGAATTAATTGACACTCCATATTTTCAGGGCTATTTATATGTTGCTCCATTTCCCGCGAAACACTTTACTTGTTGTTCAATTTCTTCGCCTTAGGCAGGGCAAATATTAATCTCCCACTCAATCTATCTAAGAATTCTACCCAGGGTTTATTGAAATGAAAACAACAACATAAAAATCAAATCTCCGCTATAAAAATTGTTTGCAATAATCAAAATAAAAGCAACAGGAATGTAATTAGCTAGCCAGGCTGTTTTTAAATCAAATGGATTTAAAAACAGGCGGTATATGAAAACTATTTTAAAATAAATCGAAAAACATTTTTTAAAAAATCCGTTTTACATATAAACGCTTGTGTTTTGATACACGCATTCTTTTTAAATAATAATGAAAATTTAAACCCTAAACGTTTAATTAAAATTAAAAGCTTAATAAATTTTTTTTTTTTTTGTTTAATAACAACACCATTGAACCGGATTTCAATCAGGTTCAATGATAGATAGATAGATAGATAGATAGATAGATAGATAGATAGATAGATAGATAGATAGATAGATAGATAGATAGATAGATAGATAGATAGATAGATAGATAGATAGATAGATAGATAGATAGATAGATAGATAGATAGATAGATAGATAGATAGATAGATAGATAGATAGATAGATAGGATAGATAGATAGATAGATAGATAGATAGATAGATAGATAGATAGATAGATAGATAGATAGATAGATAGATAGATAGATAGATAGATAGATAGATAGATAGATAGATAGATAGATAGATAGATAGATAGATAGATAGATAGATAGATAGATAGATAGATAGATAGATAGATAGATAGATAGATAGATAGATAGATAGATAGATAGATAGATAGATAGATGAGAAAAGATAGATTTATAGATAGAAATTTTTATTTAGATGCTTTTATGGATCAACTTGATGGATGGATGTTTTGATGGATATGTCTAGATTGATTGAGATATTTAGATAGATAGATAAATAGATATATAGATTCTCATTTAGATGAGACAAACATACATACAGATAGACATTTGACAGATAGAAGATGATAGACTAGATTGATAGACAGAAGATAAATAGATATATAGATAGATAGATAGATAGATAGATAGATAGATAGATAGTTTGATGATGTAGACTAGATAGATAGATAGATTAAATAGTAAAATATTTTTTAAATAAAATTTTAATTTATTGTTTTTATATAAATAACACTTCTAATGTTTCTGTTGGAATGTCCAAGAATTTTTAATAAGTGTAAAAAATTAATCTCCGTTAGGAGAACTTACATACTAACATTTGCCAGAAAAATCCTAACCAATTGAGCCAAAATAAATATTATATTCATAGCATAAAATTTTGTTAATATTTTCATTTAACTCATAATTAATTAAAAGTAAATATTTTTTACTAAAATTTAAATTATTGTTCTGAAATAAATAATACTTCATAAATATTTTGTGAAGAAAATAATAAGTGTGTAAAAAATGTTAGAGAATTAATCCAATACACACTTATTTTTATATAGTAGATGATCATATATTTAAATTTGAATTTGTTTCTTAGAGGACATATTTTCATTTTTATGTCTTATTATTAAATTATAATTTTTGGCAGATTTTTTTGTAGTTTTAACCACTTTTTAAAATAATATGTGAATATAAGTAAAAAATAAAAAATAAAAAAATATGTAAAAAAAATATTTTTTTTAAAAATAATGCTTTATGTAAATAGCTGACTAAAAATTATAAAATAACCAAGTAATTGAAAAAATAATTCACTTCTTGATTAATTTGACATTCTTGAAAAATATCAGAGATTTTAAGAATCTATACTTGTTGTAAAACAATTGGAAATTGCAGAAATATAATCATTTCATAAAAATATTTAAAGTCTTCTTAATTTTTATGATTTGAGTCTCAAATGCTTTTATGAAATGACATTATTCTTATAATTTCCAATTGTTTTTTTTTTTTTATTATTAAAGAAAATACACATACAATTACAATATAAATCTTGTTGGTATACATTTGTTTGGATTTGTTACACATATTATGACAATCATTAATAAATAATTTCCAAATGAGAAAATGTACCTGTTTGATACATTAGTTATTATTATGACAGATTAATTTCATGATCAAAGCAAGAAGCTCATCATTCAAACTTAGTTTATAATTATTGTGTACTAGTTTTATATCAGAACAACTGGCTTTTCATTTAGTGACTTAGCTGGTGATCATTGTGCAGTCTGTATTTTGATTGGCAGTGATCCTTTGTGATAATTTCCAATTGTTGTATAACAAATCTACATATTTAATAACAAATCTACATATTTAAAGTCCCTAATACTATCCAGGAATAGCAAATTAACAAAAAGGTGGATCACTTTGCTATTTTGTACTTTTTAGTCACCTATTTATGTAAAATCATTTTTTAAGAAAATCTTTTTTACATCTTATTTATTAAATAACATATTTGTTATTATATAATCTTATATATTTGTTTATATATACACATAAAAAAAAACATAATACATTATATTTATTTCCATTTTATGAAAAAAAAAAAACTATTATATTTCATAAAATGGAAATAAATATAATGTATTATGTTTTTTGTGTGTATATAAACAAATATATAATATTATATAATGACAAATATGTTATTTAATAAATAAGATGTAAAAAAGATTTTCTTAAAAAAATGTTTTTACATAAATAGGTGACTAAAATTTTCCGTTTTATGAAAATAACCTATTATATTGAAATTTTGTACAATTTCTATAAACTGTTTTAAAATAGTTACAAAAGTAGCAAAACAATCAATGCTAATTATGAACTGAATAATTTATTAAAATGCTAAACATAGGAAAGCATACTACAGGACTTTAATACTCACGTGACTAAATCAGATGAAACTATAGTGTTTACTTTCTTAATGACATCTATTTACTGATTATAATTAGATAGATACATGATTTATCTACATGTCTGTACTTTAAACTAAGTTTCTAAATCTGCTTATGATCTGAAAAAAAATTTCCAAGTTCTGCTTTGATTCATATTAGAAATCATGTATATAATAGATAACCATGCTGACCATTACACCTAAATATATAGTCATTAACAAAAGTTTTAATTAAAAAAAAATTATATAAATATATAAATTTATAAAAACTAAAATGAAAATTTATTTTTTCTTAACCATTTCGTTTTTTTATTCCAAATTTATTCGAAAATAAAACTGAAAGTTTATATTTTCTTATAACACAGCTAATGGCAAAATATATTTGAGAGTTTAAAATACAAATTGCATTTGAAAAGAATTCTGCCTAAAGAAAACTACTGAATAATTAATTCTATAAAAACTGAAATCTTTTCCCAAGAATTACAATCTGATGAGAAATCACACTTTTTTAATGTAATTAATCTTTCCATTCTTTCTTATTTGCGATGCTATATATACTCGTCTTTGTTTACATCCTGTGTATTTGTTTTTAAAATTCAATTTAAGTTTTGCTTTGACAAAAAAATCTGCGTGTTGTTAAGATAATAATAACTTGCCATAAGATAAATAAAAAAGGAAAGAAAATATGCGTATTCTTATTATTATTTCTATATTATTCAAACATAATGATTTTTAAAAATTCAATGCATGAGACCTCTCTAAGCTTATTCTTTTACACTCTAAACTGTATACGTTTAAAATGTACTACACATTATTGGTTTGTTGTTTGAACTAAAATCTTTATTAATTGAATAACAAAGACATGTGCAATAAAAAATAACTGAAGAGATTATTGGTTGGAATATTATGTGACTTTTGGGCACCAAAAATGGCAGAATTAAACTTCAATCAAGAGACCTCTAGCTGTCTACCGTAGAACTAAAACACACAAATCTATATATGCAATTAAAATTGAAAAGTTGATACACATGTTTTATTTTGTGAGTGATCATTGGGCTAAATTTGCTGGGCAATATACATAACTGAAATTAAAATTTGATAAATTATATAAAAATAAGATAATCTTAGGAGATATTGTTTAGTTATAAGGAAAGAGGAACACTTATATAAATGGAAAATGGAAGTCAAAAACATATATAAATAAAAACTCTGGAATACACTCTACAATATTTAATATACCAACATAAAAGAATTAGTTATAGCCAGCTTACAATATGTACACCATTCTGATTAGCATTAAATAATTTAAAATTATAAAAAAATCTTATAAAATCAGACAAAGTTAATGTTGCTACATTAATGGTTAACGTTCTATAATTTATATATACAAAGGCAAAACTCTCCATACAGTAGTGCCACCCTGTGCTAACCAGAGTAATCAATGGATGCCAAGAGGCTTGTGCATAAAATCCCTATCTAGTGCTTACTCAACCAATATCCCCAGACTAGTTTCTGGCTTGTGGCCATCATCAGTGAGTAGCCTTGGATCTGAGAGCACTGCACCTAGATCTTAGGATTTAATGCAACCCTCCAGCAGCCACCTTTTAACTCTACTTTACTACAAAACTATGAGAATGAAAACACAAAAATATTTTCAATCTAAGTTCAATAGCTTATATAGTCATATGGGTCTGACCTCAATTCAGCATCCATACATTTTGGTGTCTTTGGCTCTTAAACAACCATAACCACCACTATCCTATTAGGCAAGATTGGTGTTAAACCACTAAACATCACATGATCACCATCTCATTCTAGCACATAATTGTTGTAAACAAAGGCAAAACTCTCCATACAGTAGTGTCACCCTGTGCTAAACCAGAGTAATCAATGGATGCCAGAAGGCTTGTGCATAAAATGCCTATCTAGTGCCTACTCATCCAATATCCCCAGACTAGTTTCTGGCTTGTGGCCATCATCAGTGAGGAGCCTTGGATCTGAGAGCATTGCACCTAGATCTTAGGATCTAATGCAACCCTCCAGCAGTCACCTTTTAACTCTACTTTACTACAAAACTATAAAAATGAAATCGAAAACACAAAAATATTTTCAATATGAGCTCAATAGCTTATATAGTCATATGGGCCTGAACTCAATTCAGAACCCATACATTTTGGTGTCTTTGGCTCTTAAACAACCATAGCCACCACTATCCTATTAGGCAGGATTAGTGTTAAACCACTAAACATCACAGGATCAACATCTCATACTAGCACATAATTGTTGTAAACAAAGGCAAAACTCTCCATACAGTAGTGCCACCCTGTGCTAACCAGAGTAATCAATGGATGCCAGAAGGCTTGTGCATTTTGTGGTTTCAATTTCATTCTCATAGTTTTGTAGTAAAGTAGAGTTAAAAGGTAGCTGCTGGAGGGTTGCATTAGATCCTAAGATCTAGGTGCAGTGCTCTCAGATCCAAGACTCCTCACTGATTATGGCCACAATCCAGAAACTAGTCTGGGGATATTGGATGAGTAGGCACTAGGTAGGGATTTTATGCACAAGCCTTCTGGCATCCATTGATTACTCTGGTTAGCACAGGGTGGTACTACTGTATGGAGAGTTTTGCCTTTGAATACAACAATTATGTGCTAGTATGAGATGGTGATCATGTGATGTTTAGTGGTTTAATTTATTTATATATATTAATACAATTACATTGTTTAATTACAGATATAATAAACACCTCCATACTTCTCCATTTTTTTTAAAATTCATATAAATAAAGATACAGTAAAAGACAAGTGACCCCCAAGATGCATTTTGTGCTGAACCAACACTCATCAGTTGGCCCAGATCACTATCTCTCATATACATTTCTATTATATGAAAAGTATTTATTTAGAGTAAATTGTTATGAAATGTAGTGACCTTGGACAACCATGAGTGCTGGTTCAGCATGAAATGCATCTTGGTGGTCATTTTTCTTTTATTGTATCTTTATTTATATGAAATTATAAAGAATGGGGAAGTATGGATGTGTTTATTATATCTATAAAGATATTACATACGGGACAGAGAAAGGTGAATAATTCCGTGTGTGTAAAATTTAAAAATCAGATATATTAATCTTTAACTGAGGTTTAAAGTTTATATCTGTGCTAGAGATAATCTCTAGTTTTGAAAATGATAAGTAATAATCATTATTGTATTTATCTGAAATGGATGGCATCAAAGTTGTGAGTGAAGGAAGTTTGACAATGGTAAATGAAAATGTAATAATTGTTTAATTACTACCTGTCGTATTTATAAACATTACACTTTGATTTTCTTTTCTTCAAACCATTTTGCACATGTAAAATAAAAACAATACCAAGGCAAAAATTTTCACTACAAATATATAAATATTCTGCAAATACAAATTTAAATCTAGGCACAGAATTAGTAAATATTACTTATGTAATCAATATGCATTTAAATAAATTTATAATTACAACTTTAAATTATCGTAATAGATTTCTAACTATAAGATCTTTCCATTGACTCATTGTAAATTGAAAGATTTCATGAGTATTAATGTGTAATAAGAAATGTGGACTTAATCAGTGAAGTATTGAATAGCTTCATGCTCACAGATCTAACCACTTCAGCTTCACCTATTTATATAGAAAGTAGGTTGATGTAAAGAAGGTCCCCCTCTTTTCTTTTAAAACATAATCTTCTGGTTAAGACATGTAGAGATCCCTACTATTGCATTTTTACATGCACATTCTTGAGGTTACAGCCTTAGTGAATATTAATCACAAGTTATTGTAAAAAAGTTCATGCTCATGAAATCTCTTTTTCAATGCACATTTTAATTTAATAATGTAACTGAATCCACATTGGTGCACCATTTATATATGTAAACTTATTTTAAATGTACAGATGACTTGAGAATAAGACGCAAATACATAATTGTCGTAAAAGATATTTCTGGATATGTGAAATTAGCCTTCAGGTATTCCATTTTATTTGATGATAATTACCTTAAATGATTGTGAAAACATGTTTTTATTTTAGTTTTACATGTGTTACAATATTTATCAGTTGAAAATTAAAAAGTATAATTAAAAATAAATGACAGTAATATTAAAATAGTGTTCTATGATTTTTCATAGAAAAATCTAAGGACTGATAAGCAATAAATTAACAATTACATGTTCTTTAACCACATTATTAATACAGATGAAAACATAAGGAATTATGTGTTTCAAAATGGTTTTTAATAGAAGTATTTTATAACTTTTTACATGTAAATTTGAAATCTGGTCACTTAACAGCGGAGCATTACATAAATTTTAGACCATTTAAAATGAATATGTTGAGAATAACATAAAATGCATAGATGAAAGAACATAGACTTGAAAAACCAAAATAAATTCTGGCTAATCATATTTCTGGAAGAATAATAATTGAAGTCACAAACTTTCACAATATACTGAGAGCTATGAAAATTTATATAGGTGCACATATGAGGTGAATGAATGAAATAAAGAAGTTTGTTGAAGTGATGTAAAGAAGACAAATTGTAGGTTACAAAAAGTATATAAAACTTGCAGAAAACGTTAAATTCTAGTGGAACAATGCAAAGACTTTTGTTAGCAGTAATTAATTTAGTCATATATTGATCAAGCAGTAGAAAAACATTAATGACAATCATACCAACGTTTATTTCTTCTATAAAAAGTTTGTTAAAATTACTCAGATTTTTTTTTATTTGTGTACAATCTTTATATTACAATGTTCTCTATTCATTATATATCTTTATGCTTCAAATATTCAACATGTTAATTCATGTATATTCAGTACAATTACCCACAAATATTCTATTTAATCTGATATCATAGAATAATATAAAATTGTTCCATCTTACTATATAATTTAGTTTAAAAATAATATTTTTCATTTTGGAAAGATATATTTTAACACATTTATTTTAATTAGATGTATAAAATAATCTTTTTTTTTCATGATTTGACATGCAGAGGGATTCAAAGCAAACCAGAATAATTTTCTGGAAGATGGATCCATTGTAGTGCATACCTCCAACCATTGGTGAGTGAGCCCATTGTAGTACATGGTTTTACCACTAGATGTCTCTTGTGAGAACCATTTAAGAAAAAGTACAAAGGGAAGTAGAAAGACATGTATTAGATGCAGATGTGTGGACAGCAGAGGAGGCAATTCAAAGAGAAATGGGATGGTCAAGTTTTTATATGAGAGATGCAAAAAGCAGAATGAAAATGTTTGGTAGGTTGAAGTGTATAGAAATAAAAGACTAGCCAAAACAGTATTTAATTGGGTTATGAGTAAAACGCATGGAACAAGATGGGTGAGAATGGTAATGCAGTATGAAATAGATTTGGATAGAGAATCTATATCAGTATACTTGTATAAAAGGTGTGATGATTGTGTTAGGAGGATTGTTATGTTATAGTGGTAAGAAATGGGATAAAAGAATAGAGGCATTAATAAAGAATAGAGAGTTGGAGAGATGGAGAACTAATAGTTGTGAGAATAAAAAAAGTTTAAATATATATAGAAGTAAATGGAATCTTAGGTGTGAGTTAATTTATGATAATATCAAGGAAAGTAGTTTACTGTTTAAGGTTTGATTGGGATCTTGAGCAACAAGAGAATATACATGTAAATGAAAAAAATATGGGTGGTTTAGTCTGAAAATGGTGTAAGAAGGCATACAAAATATTAGGCATCAGTTAATTGAATGTAAATGCTTGAAAACTGAAAGAGTACAAATGATGAAGTTATGGAAGAATAAATATGAACAAAGTGATTATACAGAAAGTGACTTACTGTTTTTTAAGATGGGTTTTGGAAAAGATAAGGGGGATTTAGATATAAAGGCTATAGAGTTGACAAAGATTATGTTGTGAAAATGGGATGGAGCAGATTATGGGAAAACTTAGTGTGGGGATGAAAAGAGAAGGTAAAGTGTTTAACAGGCTTCTCTGGGCATAGTTTCTGAGAGATTCCCGACTTCCTTTAAAAAAAAGTCACAGTTAATCACATCACAGCAGTCTACCAATCAGCATTATTGAGTAAAGTCATGCCACTATGTGATAATTTTTTATATTAAGCACCTTTTGCTTATTTGTCCCTTTTTGAGATGGCTAAAAAGTTGGAACACAAATTTCTGTTTTCTGCTTGAGAAAATGGCAGAGAAATTGGTTGTAATGATTGAAGCATCTTGCAAGCAAGTTGTTCAGGTGAAAACATAAATTTACCAGTGGTTTAAAAGATGTGTAAATCTAATATCAAGATGATAGTATTTTTTTATGCAAGCAGTGCAGTTTGGTCAAATGAACATGTAATGGTCTGATGTTTTACCCACAAGTTTTGGGAACATTTGGATGATGCAAATGAGATGAAGACATCTCTAATTTTGTCAAAGTGGGGAGTGATGGCTTTACTATATAACAAAGCACCAGTGCAGCAAGCCATAAGTGTGAAACAATTTTAACCTAAATCAGTGTGATTCAGCTTATTCACCTGCCATATTCACCTGATATCACTCCAGTTGACTACTTTTTATTTTCCCAAATAAAAAAAAAATCCCTTAAAGGAAAATGTTTTGCAGACATAGAAAAGGTAAGATAAAAATGACAGAAGGATTTAAAAGCATCATTTTTAAGGGTTTTGGGGCTTCTTCAAAAGGTGGAAAGCATGTTTAGACCAGTGCACTGCATCAAATGGTGAATACTTTTTAGAATATTCTATATGTAATACTTAAAACTAAATATACAATATTTAGTAAAAAATTCCTGTTTCTTTTATTTCTCTTCTTGTAGAATGTTCAGTGATATTCAACTTTTTAATATATGAAAATAAATAATTACTGTATGCTAATTGTTTGATATAAGATGAAACAATATTATATTTTTAAACCACTAAATATCACATGATCACCTTCTCCATACTAGCACATAATTGTTGTAAACAAAGGCAAAACTCTCCATACAGTAGTGCAATACTGTGCCAAACAGAGTAATCAATGGATGCCAAAAGGCTTGTGCATAAAATCCCTATCTAGTGCCTACTCATCCAATATCCCCAGACTAGTTTCTGGCTTGTGGCCATCATCAGTGAGGATCCTTGGATCTGAGAGCACTGCACCTAGATCTTAGGACCTAATGCAACCCTCTAGCACCCATCTTTTAACTCTACTTTACTACAAAACTATGAGAATAAAATTGAAAACATTGTTAATATCTTCAATTTAAGCTCAATAGCTTATATAGTCATATGGGTCTGAACTCAATTCAGCTCCCATACATTTTGGTATCTTAGGCTCTTAAAAAACCATAGCCACCACTATCCTATTAGGCAGGATTAGTGTTAAATCACTAAACATCACATGATCACCTTCTCTACACTAGCACATAATTATTGTAAACAAAGGCAAAACTCTCCATACAGTAGTGCCATCTTCTGGCAAACAGAGTAATCAATGGATGCCAGAAGGCTTGTGCATAAAATCCCTATCTTGTGCCTACTCATCCAATATCCCCAGACTAGTTTCTGGCTTGTGGCCATCATAAGTGAGGAGCCTTGGATCAGTGAGCACTGCACCTAGATCTTAGGACCTAATGCAACCCTCCAGCAGCCACCTTTTAACTCTACTTTACTACAAAACTATGAGAATAATATTGAAAACATTGTTAATATCTTCAATCTAAGCTCAATAGCTTATATAGTCATATGGGTCTGAACTCAATTCAGCTCCCATACATTTTGGTGTCTTTGGCTCTTAAACAACCATAACCACCACTATCCTATTAGGCAGGATTAGTGTTAAACCACTAAACATCACATGATCACCATCTTTATACTAGCACATAATTATTGTAAACAAAGGCCAAACTCTCCATACAGTAGTGCCATCCTGTGGCAAACAGAGTAATCAATGGATGCCAGAATTTAACTACAGCTCAAATCACTTTGTAATTATATATATATATATATATATATATATTACAAGTTAAAGAAATTATCTTATTTTTAATGATCTCTAATATTAATACTAATTATTTTTATATATGTAGTAATATATATATATATATATTAATGTTTATTGTCATATGGTAATTGTTTTCTAATGGTTCATGTAAAGTGATTGTCTGTTTAAATTTACACACACACACACACACATATATATATATATATATATATACATATATCATTAAAATCATTCAGCATTTAGATAATTCCAATATCAATAACAATCAGCAATCTCAACCTGTAGTCAAGACAATTTTTTTTAATAATAAAAATTTTTCATTGGTTTATAGACTTAATTAAATGTTAAAAATTTGATGGAAATATTCTTTATATATGTATATTGTCCAAATAAAATATGTATCAGTCATATGGCTATGTTAACTATGCTGATAACCACATAAAGACTAAATATTATTTCCATTCCTTATAACATCCTATTTTTTAAAAATACATCATCTTGGTTTTCTGTTCACTAAGTACTTCCAAGCCACTATCTCAACATTATTTCTCAAGATTTTTCTACATCTTACATCGATAAATAACTGTCTGCATTTACAAAACAATAAATAAAATTCATTAATAGTTAAACAATCTAGCTATCCCATAAGAAAAGTTGCTTACTTCATTGCTCTGTATGTTTAATCATATACGACCTACTTAGACAATATTTGAATATCCCATATCATAAAAATTTAAAAGAATCACATAATTATTTATTATGTTGGATTATATCACTAATAAATAATAAAAAATTGTCGTATGCATATTTTCAAACCAATCCTATTTCATAATGTTTTTTTTTTTAAATGTTGTATGAAATGCGGTACATTTATAATAAAAAAAAAACTTTTACACTTCATTCTTCCAATTTATTAGATGATCTAAAGAAAACAAAAAAATATATACATTATAAATTATCAATAGTTATTATTATTACCAATAACCTTTATCTAATCATCATGTTCAGTAGGCTTCCTTTGTCCACTTGAGCATTGCAGATATAAAAATTCACACCCATACACTTTATATTAAAATATTTTTTAGCTAAATTATTAGATTGTTATATTATAAAATTTTAATATTAACAAATTAATGTTTTTATGTTTTTCCTAGGTTAACAAAATAAAAGAATCAAAACTATAGTTACATATTTTCTTGATGATAGTTCCTGATAAATCCAAAATGTTTATCATTTTCTCTAGAGTTTTTCAAAAATGTTCTTCTCTAAGCGCGTTAAAGTTTAAAACAAGATAATTATTAATCCATATAATAAAATGTAGAAAATAATCCTTGGTTTTAATTTTTAAGACAATAATATTAATTAATCCCGTGAAGTTTCTTAATCTTCTCTACCAATATTATCTGCATATCCGATGCATCAATCCATTTAATTTAACTTTTAAAAATATTTGATAAACTTTTAAGTACTATTTGTATTTCCATGGATCTATTTTTTTTTTATTCATCTATGTGTTCATTTTTTATCTATGCTTTCTTCTTGATACATTTAAACTTTCATTTGGTATTTTTTTATAAATTTCTTTTAAAATAAAAACATCAAATACTTTTGAACAAATCTTTTCCAAGTACATTTTAAATAATTCGAAGAACGGATATTTTAATACCAAAACGCTTCTGTAACATATTTTCCTGGGTTCTTTATTTAATTCTTGAAAAATATTTTTAAAAAATGTTACCTTCAGAAAGGATAGAACATTTTACTCCTTTGAATATCATATTATATAAAATAATCCATGAAATATAATTGTCTTACTACTATTTAAAAATAAATCTTGGGTCAGTTTATAAATAATACATTTCCATACATTTTTAGACTCCGTATAATGTCCGAGCTGTGGTTTTTATGTACCAGAACAGTTCTTCGGTTAAATATTAATAAATCTGTATCAATAAATATTTCAAATATTTTTACAGTATTACAATTTCTATCCATTTTATTTTGTAGTATATCCATTTTTTATTGCGTAGTTTAGGTTAAACTTTTAGATAAAATACGATTGGTAAGTACTTTAAAAATTAGAAAATCATGTTAAACAAAATTATTAAAATATTTTTAGTTTATACTCTCTTTTGCAAAAAAATATTTTTTAAAATTATCAATTAATTTTTTGCAGATAAAGTTATAAGAAAGTACTAAAAAAAATTGACTAAAATAAAAGATTTTTAAAAATACTATCTTTTGATAGTTATAATTTACTTTCTTCGGTTTCAATACATTATTAATCTCCTGCTATAACTTAGTTACAACGATATTTATCGTCTGTAGGAATACCTATTCTTATTGGCCAATTCTTACTTTAGCTTGAGAAAAAAATTACATATTTCCAATTTATAGTAGAATTATATTTGAAAATAAAAAATGATGACGTAATGAACCTAAAATATTATTTAAAATATTACTTTTAAATAAATTATTATTTTATTAAAACCATTTAAACATTTAAAATAACTTTTAAAATAACATTTAATAACTTATTCCATTTATCTATTCAATTTATCTATTTTTATTTAAATAAAATATTTAATTTTTATTATATCTGTATTCATCTTTATTACATTATGTAAACATTACATATATAGTTAACTTAGTGTTTAATACTATTTACTTTTATGATAGGCAATAATTCTATCCAATTCTATAATATAACTTTTAGAATATTTTATAACTTTGTTATTAATTCAAACAAGCAGTGTGTGATAGTATACATTAAAAAATCACCTGATTAATAATTTTGACAGACAATTTTCAATCTATTTCTCTGCCTAGACTAATAAAATTGATACACTTATTATATTATATAAAATAATTATAAAAAATTTGGAAGAATAATTTAGAAAATATAGAACTAGATATAATTTTTCACCATCATAAAGTTTATTTTAAAATATACTATATTAATTTTTACTATTTAAATATGATTACAAATCTAAATATAGCATTTATTAAATCATACGTTTTACACTATTAAAATCGGATTTTTAAATATACTTTTAATTATTTATAGCTGTGTTATTTAATATAGCCAGCTTTTACAACCATATGAAACAATATTTTAAGCTTTATATAACTATTTTTAAATGATTTTATATACTATGTATTCTCTTTAGCTTCAAATTGTACTTTAAAGATATAATTGACTTAATATAATTAATGTATTAAAAGAACATATTCTAAATTTAAATTTTTTTAGTAATTGATCGTTATGAATTATTACTGACCTATAGAAAAGGGCACAATATATATAATTAAACTATAATATAAGAAGAAAATAGTAATTAAAATCTAAATATTGCAATCTAAAATTACATCATGTAATAATTGTATTTGATTAAATTGTTCATTTATATCAGTTGCAACTCCATTTGTTTTTGTTGTTTTGGAATTATGATGATAAGATAGTCAGTATATTTTTTTGCTTTGTTGTTTTGCAGCTATCTATAATGCATATTTTTTTTGTTGTAGAAATCATTTAAAAATTATTAATTGAACAAGAAAATGAAAATGTCAACATAATATGGACCTTTATGAAATTAAAATATATAATTTGCACATAAAGAAACAGACATGCTCAATTTTGATCTCAATAGAAGTGTCATTTTGTGATGGTGAATTGTTAGGCTATGGTGCAATTATACAAATTTATTACTTGGAAAAGAAAAATTTTAATTTTCAATAATTTGTTTATATATTAAAGGTTATTTATAAAATATATTGTAAAATACTTATTTTAAACCAAAAACCTACATGATGACAATTAGATTTTATATAAAAATATTTATTTTTGAGAAGACAAGTCATAAAAAGTATATTATGGCAAAATTGAAGAAGTTTTTACTTGCTAATGAAAATGGCTTTTTATCAAATACAGTCAATAAATTTCTTTTAAAATTCCAATAACAATCAATATAATTACTAATTTTAAGATATATTTTCTTTTTTTTAATGATGGTTAAACTAAATTTGTTTTGAATTTTAAACATGGAATTCAAATAAAAAGAATTTCATTCTACTAACATTTTGGGTACACAAAATTGCATCCAATAATACAAAACACCATTATTACTGTAAAAAAACTCTGTTTAGTAATTATTTTAATATTTGTCAAAATTTCAAATATTAAGTCTGTTATTTGAAAGCTTACATTTATAATAAATCAAGTAAATGTTATCAATATATAATATAAAGTAATCATTATTTTCTCACGAGTGCCATTAAACAGTAATGTTCAAGCTGTAAGGATACGCTCACCCCAACCACAAAATAGAAACTTCAAGGAAATAAGAGTGGCTGATCTTATTTCCTTAAAGTCTCTGTCTTCCAGCTATGGTAAGAATATCCTTGCAGACTGAATCTCATTGTTTACTTATGCTTGTGAGGAAAAGATGATTACTTATCTTATAGCTGGGGTGAGAGTATCCTTGCAGATTGAACCTCACTGTTTACTTATGCTTGTGAGGAAAGGATGATAACTTATCTTATGGGTGGGGTGAGACTATCCTTGCACATTGAACTTCATTATTCAGCAACATTTGTGAGAAAAGAGGATTACTATAATTTGTTACAATCTAAATCACAGAACTTGTAAAATTTATCAATTATTACAATATATGATATATACAAAAGGTTTAATTGCAAAAAATACAATGTTGAAAGTATGGAAAAAGTTCTCACTTGGATCATTCAAATAGTAAAGAAGGAAATGGATCCTGAACATATTTACTTTAAACCAACAATACTTCTAAATGATATAATTTCAGCCTGAAAATGCTTGTTTTAAATTTTATATTATTTCAGTACATCACAACTGTACATTATTTGTAAAAAATCTATACAATTCTTATTTAGTTTCTAACATTTAAATTTTTGAATCTGTATAATTCTATTTAAAATCTTATAATTCTTTACCAGAGAGTTTTGTTTGTTTATAAATATATTTGGTGAGTTGAGACACTTTCAATTTTTACATATATAAAATATTACTTCATAAATAATTTTTATATTAACTTGGATAATAAGCTACAACTGAAACCACTTATGGTTCAAAGTATTTCAAAAAATTACTATCACTAAATGGCATAATTTCAGCTTGCCATGTCTATTTTTAATTGCAATTTTTACTTCAATATATCATAGGTAAAAATTATTTATAAAAAATCACTGAGAATTCTCATTAAATTTATAACATTTAATATATATATATATATATAAATTATAATACCAATAAAATAATAGAATAATAATAATTTATCATAAAAACACATGCCTTGTTAACAGATTGCTATTAATTAATGTATGCTTTGACTGTAGTGACGTGATATACATATGACAACAAGTTAGTTATTAACACGCACACACACGCATATATATATATATAGTTATTGCACTATGAAATATTAGTAATTAGAATTATAAATACACAGGGTTTCTCCTCTACTAGTATATCATTGGTCATTGATTTTCTTTATTGCAGATTTTTAATAAGTAATTTCAAACTTTTTTGACACCTATAGTTGAGAATAAAATCTGGTAGCCAAATTAAAACAAATAATTGATATTTAACTAAAATGCAATTTTTTTCTAATTGCAGTGCTATTATAGCATTGGCTCATTTTATATTTGAAATTCCTAATACTTGTTATCTCACTCCACCTCCTTCTTCAAAAATTATATTGGCATTATTAAGATAATATATATGAAATGCATCATGGACCAGGAAGTGAAATTGAAAGCAATCCTAGGTTTCATGTATAAATATTAATGAATGTTAGCTTATTCTTATATCCAAATTTATCTTGGTTTCACTGATACTCTCATATTCAAAAGAGCAGACAAATATAAAACTTCATAAACAGAGCATTATCTGATTCCAATTATACATCAGGTGTTTTTGACCTTTAGATCGATATAGCTGTCACATTTTCTCATATTAATTCCAATATAATTCCAGAAAAAAAGAGGGAAAACTGAGACAAAAATAAAGATTATGAAATAAATAAGTAAAAAGGATCATTAGGATAATAGTATCACTGAAATTTTTAAAAAATTCAGAATTTTAGTTGAAAGCCATTAATATTCTATCTAATTAGCGGTTTATTATTAACTAGTTCCATGAAAATGTTAAAAAGCTAAAAGCTTTAATTACTAATTACAGTTTCATAAAAATGTTGAGAAAGTTGTAAATTATTTATTAAGAATATGAAAAGATAAACAGTGATTATTAATGTTTTATTAGTAAAAGAAGTCGATATGTTTTGCGATTAGCATTATTTATATCAGCATAGTTAATAAACCGACATAATCAGTATTACAAATATACTCAAGGGGATATTAATTGCGATAGATCAAATACAGATCGGAGTTATATTAGTTGTACTTTTATATTGGACTATTTCTATCATCTAATTAATATATGTATTGAATGTCTTTAGAAAAATTTAACTTTATTTGAATATTCCAAATACATTCAACTGTTCAAAGTGCTATTACTAACAGTTGAATGTATTTGGAATATTTAAATAAAGTTAAAATATTTCTAAAGACATTCAATACATATATTAATTAATAGTCCAATATAAAAATACAACTAGAACGCCATCATCACAAACCTTCAGGAAAACACGAGGTATATTAGTTTATATATTGCTTGCTAATACATTCGGTAACGTCTACATAAATTTTATATATACACACGGTATAACCATATATATATATATATAAGGATTTCATGATGTAGTAGTTGTTAAGATATCTCCATATCTTGACTTTGGAAATTTAAAACTAATTAATTTGGAAATTTTTTCAGATCCAAAAAAAAAATTATGTTTTGTTCAGGTATTCAGCCACAGATAATACTGCTTGCCATGCTATTTAGTTAGTCAGTGATTAGACTCTAGCTATTTTTATCTAAAGAATAGAACAGGGATAAAATTCTGTTAACATCCCAATCATGTAGTCATTGGTTAGCGTAGTAATGCAGTCTCCGTTATTGTTTATCTCTGAAGAGTTACTGGATAACCTTTTTCCATAATAAAACGTTTTACTTTTAAACACACACGCGCGCGCACGCACATACACACATATATTTATAAACGCTAATTAGTAAAGCAATTTGTTCACAGATTTTTTTAAACCTTGAATTAGCAATCATATTTTACTTTAATATATATTTTAAAAAACAGCGGATGTTTTTTTTTCCGCTCCACAATGTACATATATACTGCACAAAATTTTAGCTAAGCACTTCTGTAAAAATTTAATTTTTATTTCAAAATGGAATCAAGTTACAGTAATACCTTTTAGCACTCAAAATCCAATCCCCATGACTTCGTCAAAGTGGCACCTTGTGATGTTTGTCAGACAGTCATCATTCCATATCAAATAGGCCTCCCCTGCAGAGAATGCTAGCTTTTAATCATTACTGCTTTACCTTTCATTTAAAATGGCATTCTTATGCCAATAAAGAACAGCATAATAAGAGCACTAAACTCCCCATGTGACCGAGAATTACACACATATTAACATGATATGATGGGATTTAGACTTAAAAATCTTAAATAAAAAAAGAACCCTCTTTATCAGACTTCATTTATAACCAAAGCAGGTTTTTTGAGGAAAGAAAAACAGGGTGGGTGGGAAATAATGCTACATTAACACCAAAGCCGTGGTTTAAAAGTGAAAGGTCCTTTTTTGATAAAAGTTTTTAAGAAAAATTACGATTTTTTATTTTTTGGAAAATTACATCAGTTTAGGGAAAATACAATTTTTGCGTTAATGCTTCGAAGAAGTTTATGAATTAAACAGAGCAAAACTCTCCATACAGTATATTTAAACAACAGTTTTTATATAATTTTAAAAAAAGGTGCAAATAATGTTAGAAAATTTAAAACGTATATACGTGGTTTGAATTGCATTTTGTTTTTGGTCTGAATGGGCTCTGGATTCAAAGTGGGAACAAATGCACTTATGCATATGACAGTCACTAATTATTATTGTAAAAAAAATTCAAGCTAATAAATTAAATTGATTGGTTTAAAGCTACTACTAACGAATTCAGGAATATAATATTCATGGTAATAAAAGGTATCGGCTAGAAGGATAAAAGTATTAGTTCCAATTTTGAATTCATTGACCAAACACCATAGAATATTCAATCTTATAACAGATTATTTTACAACAGAGTGGAAGAATTATGTCTGGAAATAATTAATGCACAACTATTTGTAGTATCAATTAAACCACAACAGTTGTAGTTTTTGAAAGGTTCCCTTTCAGAAGGTAATTCAACCTTGCTAAATTGGTGATCTGTTAAATTGTCGTTTTCTTCCTGACACTTATGAACTGCCACTTTTCTGCATAATGTTCTTAATCTTCACATTGTGCTAAGATTGGAAGTTTTCAGTTTAGTAGTTTCAGTTGATGGGACTTTCTTCATTAAAAAAATCTCTGCCATCTTAACCTCAGACAGATGGGGAAAAGTGTCTCTCTTATATTTGGATGATCAGTAATAGCTTTAATTTATCAGAGTATTTTTTTCCTCTATGTTTAGACTATAGATTCACTTCTATAGATATTATGGACCTTTACTAGAATAAAATAAATAATATATTTATAGGATTTAGTGGTATTGAACTGATATTTATCATTATTGATCTTAATTGCTTAGACTAGATGGAAAGTCAAGAATCCACTTAAGAATGGACAGTTGACTGATAACATTTTTTAATTGGATACACAATGAACAATAGCTTAGTTACATATTTCTTCTGAGTGAACAGATTTCATTCATTACTATTTTTTGTGAATAGGAAGGTAATTAATTACTTTATTATTTAATCTTAAATTAACATTGACTAATTATTAGTTATCAGCTAAACAATCATTTTATTGTAAGGTATTTCTATATTTTTGAAGTTCAAGATGGCTAAATTTAATATTGAATCAAATCAGTACACCAAATCTATTTCTGAAAGCAGAAAGCATAAACTGATAAATTTCATTCATGGATGTCTTTATATGCATAAAGCTTGTAAAAACTAAAAGATTTTTTTTAATTGACATTTAAAAAATTAAATTAGATTAATCAAACAGTTGCATTTGTAAATTACTAGTAGCTGGAATTTTAATTGTTTTCATTATTGATTTTTGTGCCACTTCTTATTAATAATAATAAATACAGCCATACTTTCATTAGAAAAGATAATAAAGTGGTTTTATTGCTCATGGGTTTAACAAAAAATCAAATGCTGGAATCAAATACTGGAAGTGAATGAGCTGGCAACAGAATCCATAAAACTTGTGCTTCAGGGTCTTCTGTTCTACAGTGAACCAAAATCCTGCAGAGTAAAATAATAAAATGACTGTATTACAAATTAGCATTAGAAGTGGTAAAAATGGACTGGGTTTCAGGAAACTTGAACTCTAGATTCTGATATTATACTATTGCATTAAATATTCAAAACTAAATGCAACAATTTTATTCATTTGTCCAAAATGAATTTTTTCTCTCCAATAATTTTTAACTGGCTATACAAAAAAATAAGAACTTTAGAAATCTGTAAAATTTCTTCTTCTTCTTTTTTCTTTTCAAATGTATTATCAAGTTATTATAAAGTCAAAAAACTACTGAGAGACTTTCTTTTCAAAATTTTTTATTGATATACAATAATTCAAGTTTTAACTAGCATGATTCAATCCCCAAATCATAGACATGACAAGTATATATACTTACTAAAATGTCATGAAATAATAGATAGATAGATATATAAATAGATATATAGATAGATAGATAGATAGATAGATAGATAGATAGATAGATAGATAGATAGATAGATGGATAGATAGATAGATAGATAGATAGATAGATAGATAGATAGATAGATAGATGGATGGATGGATAGATAGATAGATAGACAGACAGAAAGATAGACAGATGGATGGATAGATAGATAGATAGATAGATAGATAGATAGATAGATAGATAGATAGATAGATAGATAGATAGATAGATAGATAGATAGATAGATAGATAGATAGATAGATAGATAGATAGATAGATAGATAGATAGACAGACAGATAGATAGATAGATAGATAGATAGATAGATAGAGAGAGAGAGAGAGAGAAAGAAAGGGGGAGAGGAAGAAAGAGAAAATCAAAGTATTTAACACATATTAAGCCATAACATAGGTAACACATTTATTATTTGAGATATATAATTAAATGAAATTACTAGGCTGATATAATATCTTTAAAAGTAATTCCATTGTGATGCTCAAAGCCAAGAAGAAATATGGTTTCATTCACAAAGTATAGTGGAACTGCTAATTACATTGTATATTGTTTCATGCCCTCTTCAAGGTAAATAACATATTACAGCTTTTGCTTTGTTGATAAACATTTATTAAAATACATATTGTAATTGAACTTCAAATTTACAGTACTATTCAACATAGATATATTGTTATATAATGAGAATGAATAGTTAGATAGCTGGATATGAAGACAAATGGTTGCTTAAAATTTTAGATTTTCTACTTAATAGTTAACTATTAGATAAATGCTGGGATTAAGCTGATATTTTTAGATCTAATGTCTGAATATCCTAGTATTTCACTGATGAAACCCAACAGCTAGAAACTGGTCTGGGGATAAGAATATTCAGAAAAACTTATTAAGAGCTATTCATGTTCATTATATAACATTTGTAATACAAGCTTATTAAATTAAGTCATGTGATATATGATTTGATTTCCTTGCAAAGACAGATATATGTATTACCTATACTTTTTTATGTATGTATGTATAAAGAAATTTTAAAAAAATAATAATATAATTATTAATAAAAATGAAGAAGGACACATTTGCATATATTTTATTGAAGGTGTGCTAAGGCATGCATTCACTGAAGCAAGAACAATAAAAGAAAAAAAATCTAATTACCATATTTTTATTTTTAAAATAAAGTAAATAGCAAATGTTAGACTTTCTTATTACTGAATATGCTCTGGACAATTTTCTTTTTTTTTCAATAACTTTTCATCTTATAGAAACATTACTTATTTTTTAACCAAGAAATGATAATCTCTATAAGTTAGTATTATTTTTAAGTATATTCTAAAATTGTGTAAAACTTTTAGCCTTACTTCTAAACATTTATTATGCAAAATAAACACAAATTCAGGAAGAATAATAAAGGAAAAATAAAATATTATAAACTGGATTTTTTTTATTAATATATTGTAACTGAATAAAAATGAGGGTACACTCTTTTTTTAATGCCCCACAGATGGAGCCATTTTTAACTGAATAAAAATATTGACAATGGGCAACAAAAACATTAATATAATCTGAATGAAAATATAGCCCAATCATTGGTCACCATTGAAACAGTCTGTTTTATCCACCTCCCTGTTTCACATATTCTAACCTCACACTTATCTCTATGTCAGGTTTAAACCCTCAAAGTACCCATTTAAATAACCTTAAATTGCTATATATGCATGATCACATGTATATATGCAAATGGTAAGTCTGTAATTTAATAGTATATGTATATATTACAGATATATATTCATCTGTAATTTAATAGTATATGTATATATTACAGATATATATTCATTTTAAAATATTTTTAGTGTAAGAAATATTTTAGTCTAAATTATTTAATCAATTTTATGGTCATATTACTGAAATTGCATATATATATTTCTGTTGTTACTATTCTGCATGTATGGTAATAAAATTAGTTTTCTACTAATTATCAAAGCAACTTTTAATTGTACTTGTAAACAATGTTTAAATTAGGTCACACAATAGTCCTAAAATGACATGAACATGATTTTATAAATCTAAAATATTAATGACAATTTGCAGAATTTTATAGCATTGTCACAATAAACTGCATGGGAAAGGGGAGTAAAAAAACAAAATCTAAATCAGTTGTTGTAATTAAAAATGTTTTTCTAAAATAAAGTAATGGGTTTTTCGAATAGTTTTAGTAATTAAATATGTTTTTTTCTAAAATAAATAAAGGGTTTTTCAGCTACAGACAAGCTTGTAAAAATAAACAGGTGACTAGAATTAAAAAAATATAAATACTTAAAGTTGTGTGGCCAGAAAAAAAGTTTTATATATAAGTGAGTTATTAATTGAATTCATGTTCATTTCACCTTCAAAATGATGGGGTAAATTAGGCCATAACTCACAGCCTTTTACCCTTGCTGGAGAGGAAAGAACTTTAGTCTGGTAAAACATGCCGTACCTCAGTAAAGCAAACCAGCCCATGGTAGAAGATTCTCCATTAATATCTAATCATCACCAAAAGTGTCAACTTATTATCATCCCAAGTGCCCAGAATTGCAATGAAGACAACTGATCAGTAATTTTTCACTCAGAGTTCTGTTCATAAACTGTGACTTTCATTTCTTTATTTAAAAGCTAGCTATTTATTAAAACCTGCTTTTCCAAACACCGTTTGTAAAATCTACAAAGAAAACTGTTAAATGCTAATGTTTAAACTTGTCTGAATGTAAAACTTGTAATGTTAAATTCTCTTTTAAAATATAAAACTATGATAATCTATTTTAAACTAAATGAATAATTTTTTGCAGTCTTTTATGCCTATTTCTAATCTATTCAACTTATTCTATAATTTTATCATTACAACATTATATGTGTTTAATATGCCAAATAACTCGAAACTGCGAGTATTTATTAGTATAATTTTAGCTTATCGATCTGCAAAGATAATTTCAAATCTTTGCTATAATAAATATTAAATAATTGAATCATTATTTTTCTCACTCGCTGTTTTAAAATCATGTTGTTATTTTACTGATTAATTTTGGGTATTAATATTTTAATAATCAGTCATTCTCTAGTTAAAATGGTAGTTTGCTTAACTCAAGTTATAAATTTTTCTTTATTACCAATAAGAATTTTACTTTTTCTTCAAAATCAAAAGTAAAATTTAATAAAAATACTGAAGTAGATATCACTTTTTTATATTTGATTTTAAATAACTTACAATATTTTACAAATATCAAAAATTATTATTTAATCAATCCTTCAGTTAATCTAGATTATATATTTGAAATAAATATATACAGTAAATTTTGTCTGTAATCATTTTTATTTTACCTTTCCCACTTTAAATGAGATGCATACATATATTATGTTAAATAATTTAATATATCCAGCACACAGTTCTTCTTTTAAAAAAAATTGACAGGAATGGTAGTGTTATTATAGAAACATCTGTGTTTAGAAAAAAAAAAAAACATTTTTTGGATTATCAAATAATTGGTTTTCAGATATTGATAATCATAGTAAAATTAATATTGTTAATATTAAAATTATTAGGGCAATTAAGTTATGTTCAAATAGTAATTTGTTTGAGAATGAGATTGATATTATTAGGAATGAATGTTTTATGAATGATTATCCTAGGGGTGTAGTTGAACATTTGTTTTCTATTAAAAATATAAATAAAATAAGGAATAGAATGGTATTAGATAGGAATAGAGAAAAGATTATTTATGTTGGTTTTAATATATCTAAAGATTTATTTATTAAAGTTAAGAAATTAGTTAAAATGATTAATAGAAAATATAATGTTTCAATTTGTCCAGTTTATAAAAAGAAATCAAATTTAAATTTTTTAATTTATAATAATGGGGATTATAATAGGTTAGACATTATGAATTCAGTTTATTTGATAATATGTTTGAATTGTTTTAGAATAAATGTAGAAATGACATATATTGGGACTAGTAAAAATAAATTAAAAACTAGATTAAAACAGCATTTAGGTGATAAAAATTATGCTATTTACATTCATAAGAATTAATTTAAGCATGGGGATTTTGAAATAAAACCTTTGGAATGTATTAAGCCATATAATGAAAGGATAATAAAAGAAGGTGTATACATTGTAACAAAACATTTTGTTACACTCTTGCAATGAACGGTGGCCATTCGAGGGTGCCAGTAAACATTTCTGCCTAGACTGTGTTATAAATTTTTTTTTTATAATAACGGTTAATTTATTTACAAATGGCAATCACCAATTGCAAACCTTAAAATTATTTTCTTTTTAACGGACCAAAAGACTACAAAATGAAAGATAAGAATTAATTATAATAACTAAAAAAAGCAGATAGACGCTTAAATATTGTTGAAATATTTATTAACCTTTATTCTATTTGTTGGTTATTCCCTTCCCTCGCATTTGTCAAATCAAACCCTCCTGATACTTTTTCTTTCTAACCAAGATTTAGCATGTATTGTTCTTGAATGATCATGCACCGTCACTTTACCAATTATGCAATATTTCATCAAATATCTGGTATATATCTATGAGTGAACTCAAGAGTGACTTACTATAAGAGTGCATTTGTTAAAAATAAATGCACTCAAACCTCCTCTTTCTAATGCTAAATCTTTTATACTTGTCCTTAGATCGAGTATACAATTTTTCTATCTCTAGATATACATTATAAGAACAACAATCATAGAAACTAAAGATAAGTTTAATTAATAGGATGTAACAAAAAAATTAAATAATAAAAAAAACAATATAATGTGGATTAATTTAAATTAGTAAGTACATCTACTTAAAGACTATATCCCTCCTTTTCTATTGCTGAAACTTTGAGATATTTTAAGTGAAGGCTTTTCTTTCTTTTTTCTTTTTTTTAAATCTATTACGCAAATGTCTCTTGAAATTACAACAAAAAAAAAATCTATTTACCCTGATCGATCAGTGTAGATCCTGTGTGGGTGGAAAATTTCATTCTATATTCTTCATGGTTTGTCCATATCTTCTTCCAGTCCTTTCTCCTCAGCTAGCTCTCTATGTCCAGCATTTACAAGGCAGTTCCAGGTGGCAATAGCAAGAGGTTCCCAAAAGGAAAAGTTCTGTTAGCTCTAGCTATTCAACATTTTCTCTTTGTGCTTTTTAGGTCTTTACTATTCAACAGTCTGAGCCGAATTGAAACTTATAGATTAGATTTTGACTTCGGCAGAAATCTAATTAATTTTTGAACAAAAGGAAAGTCCATAATTATATTTTTTTCTTCCAAAGTCTCAGTTAACACCTTCAATATTCTCTTCTTTTATTTCATATTTTATTGTAAAATTCCAAAGAAACATTCCAATTGATCAGCGTAATAGATAGCATAAAAATACCTTCACTGTCAAAGTCCCAACAATAGAACTAATTGCTTTCTCTTACTTTCTATCTTTAAGAACTTTTTTAAGGACTAAACAAAAGACAAACTTTTATCAATAAGCAAGATCTCGATCTAATTTATTTTAACTTTTTAAATCTCCATTTTAAAACTAAGTGTTAATTTTTTTTTTTTTTTAAATTATGTATTATAAAACGATATTTAGTTTTTAACAAAATATATATGTGCGTGTTTATTTTATTTCTAATAAAATAAGTTTATTACAGTGTATATATTTTATTTTTACAAAATATGTGTGTGTATATATATGTATGATTATGAACTGGCAAAAAAATACCAGCTCAACATAAATGCAATAAAACCAGAATTAAATAGGATGTTAATAGAAAAAGATAAAAGAAAATAATAGGTTTTTAATTAAAAGTTTTTATTTAATATATATATATATGGATTTTTAAAAAGGAATTCGTTGTGTTTAGTTGTGATTGTAATAGAAAAGGGGAGTGAGATAAGGTAAAAAAAAGAAAATTTTGGTTATGGATATATTTTATAATTTTTAATTAATTTTTGGGAATATGTGATATTTATTGTATATATATTTTATTTTAGTGTGCCTTGAAAAAGACTATAAAAAAATAGTTGAAATGTTGGATTTCTTTTTCATGATTATAGTCATAAAAAAATCAAGTTTTAAAAAGAAGGAGTTTGTTAGTTTTATTTCTATATTAGATATATTATGTTGTATATCATGAGACCAATCTGTCTCAATATATTTTGTAACAGTAGCAAATCTCTCCAATATATTATTGTCATTCAGACTAAGCCATAGTAATCAATGGATGCTAGAAGGTTGCATTAGATGAAAAGATCTAGATGTTATACATTCAGATCCAAGATTTCACTGATGACCACATGCTAGAAAGTAGTCTGGAAATGTTGGCTGAGTAGGTACTAGATAAGAATTTTGATGCAAAAACCTTCTAACTTACATTGATTACTATGGCTTGCACTGGGCAGCACTACTGAGTGGAGAAAGTTACTATTGTTTTAAAAAGTTGTATAAGCATAAAAAAGTGATTATGGCAGGTATATTTTATATCCTGAGGAAATATTATTTATTTATATATAATTAAATCCAGTCAACACTTAGACAATCTCAATATCAATAACACTGAACTACCTCAAATTGTTGCCATGACAACCTTCTTTTAACATTAAAGATTTAATCCTACATTTATTTATAGTTCAATATATTTATATAGATACTAAAGAGTGAAACTTGACCACAGAGATTGAAATTATTGTTACAAAGAAATTTAAATAAGCCTCCTTAAATTGATAAATATAACTTGTTCTGAATGCAGATTTATAAATATTCAATTATAACATTACAAACTGAATTTAAAGTTGTAATTAATAATTAGTTAAGTGCATACTCATTATGTAAATAATATATATTAAGGCTATAACCTTAAGACTATGTGCCTAGATGTAACAATAGGGACTTCTAAAAATCTTATCACAAGATTTACTTTAAGCACCCAAAGTATTACATAAATAATAAGTAATTTAGATTGCGCTTTATGCAAAAAAGTGAAGCTTGTCTCAATCTTATTAAAAAGTTATATGGCTAAGTGCTTTCAGAGATCTTGAGTCTTCATAATCATAGCCTACTTTTAACTGAAGTTTAGCTGAAAGTGCTTAGGCATATAACTTTTTAATAAGATTGAGATAAGCTTCACTTTTTTGCGTAAAGCATAATCTAAATTACTTACTACTCAAAGGTGAAGTAGAAAACTAGTATTTTATAAATAATAAGTGTAATAATGCTAATGGGTAAATGGGTTTCTAAATAATCATTTAAACCCGTCAACACTTAGACATTCCCAATATCAATAACAATCAGTAATTTAAACTGTTGTCAAGGAAACCTGTAACAATAAAAGTGGAATTCCATCCATATATATATATATATATATGACAATAGATGGCATTATACCAAAAACACCTTCAAGCGTTTGTTTAAATAAACGTCAGAGCGAGTATTTCACTATCTCTAACTTAATTTCCACCTTCATATCATGATTTCAAACTATTTGCTATCGTCAGTGAAGGACAGGATTAAGAAACTAGATCTAAAACACAAACTCTGAGCGTTTAAGAAACAGTTTCTATTCAGCTTGCGAGCGTGAATCTTTTAGACACGTAATGTCTTCAAACTCAGCATCGCATGCCAGATAGCTACATGGGTCTGATATCAGTTCAGCATCACCACATAGTAGAAGTCTCTGCAATTTATATCATTTCAAAAAAGACCTCAAAGGTACATTTATGAAAAACAAAAAAAACAAGTTAAAAACTTGCATATGCTTGTATTTATGACAATAGATGGCATCATACCAAAAACACCTTCAAGCGTTTGTTTACATAAACGTCAGAGTGAGTATTTCACTATCTCTAACTTAATTTTCACCTTCATATCATGATTTCAAGCTATTTGCTATCATCAGTGAAGGATAGGATTAAGAAACTAAATCTAAAACACAAACTCTGAGTATTTAAGAAACAGTTTCTATTCAGCTTGCGAGCGTGAATCTTTTAGACACGTAATGTCTTCAAACTCAGCATCACATGCCAGATAGCTACATGGGTCTGATATCAGTTCAGCATCACCACATAATAGAAGTCTCTGCAATATATATCATTGCAAGAAAGACCTCAAAGGTACATTTATGAAAAAAAAAAACACAAGTTAAAAACTTGCATACGCTTGTATTTATGACAATAGATGGCGTTATATCAAAAACACCTTCAAGCATTTGTTTACATAAATGTCAGAGCGAGTATTTCACTATCTCTAACTTAATTTCCACCTTCATATCATGATTTCAAGCTATTTGCTATCATCGGTGAAGGACAGGATTAAGAAACTAGATCTAAAACACAAACTCTGAGCGTTTAAGAAACAGTTTCTATTCAGCTTGCGAATGTGAATCTTTTAGACTTGTAATGTCTTCAAACTCAGGATCGCATGCCAGATAGCTACATGGGTCTGATATCAGTTCAGCATCACCACATAGTAGAATTCTCTGCAATATATATCATTGCAAGAAAGACCTCAAAGGTACATTTATGAAAAACAAAAAACACAAGTTAAAAACTTGCATACACTTGTATTTATGACAATAGATGGTATTATACCAAAAACACCCTTCAAGCATTTGTTTACATAAATGTCAGAGCGAGTATTTCACTATCTCTAACTTAATTTCCACCTTCATATCATGATTTCAAGCTATTTGCTATAGTCAGTGAAAGACAGGATTAAGAAACTAGATCTAAAACACAAACTCTGAGTATTTAAGAAACAGTTTCTATTCAGCTTGCGAGCGTGAATCTTTTAGACACGTAATGTCTTCAAACTCAGCATCACATGCCAGATAGCTACATGGGTCTGATATCAGTTCAGCATCACCACATAATAGAAGTCTCTGCAATATATATCATTGCAAGAAAGACCTCAAAGGTACATTTATGAAAAAAAAAAACACAAGTTAAAAACTTGCATACGCTTGTATTTATGACAATAGATGGCGTTATATCAAAAACACCTTCAAGCATTTGTTTACATAAATGTCAGAGCGAGTATTTCACTATCTCTAACTTAATTTCCACCTTCATATCATGATTTCAAGCTATTTGCTATCATCGGTGAAGGACAGGATTAAGAAACTAGATCTAAAACACAAACTCTGAGCGTTTAAGAAACAGTTTCTATTCAGCTTGCGAACATGAATCTTTTAGACTTGTAATGTCTTCAAACTCAGGATCGCATGCCAGATAGCTACATGGGTCTGATATCAGTTCAGCATCACCACATAGTAGAATTCTCTGCAATATATATCATTGCAAGAAAGACCTCAAAGGTACATTTATGAAAAAGAAAAAACACAAGTTAAAAACTTGCATACGCTTGTATTTATGACAATAGATGATATTATACCAAAAACACCCTTCAAGCATTTGTTTACATAAATGTCAGAGCGAGTATTTCACTATCTCTAACTTAATTTCCACCTTCATATCATGATTTCAAGCTATTTGCTATAGTCAGTGAAGGACAGGATTAAGAAACTAGATCTAAAACACAAACTCTGAGTATTTAAGAAACAGTTTCTATTCAGCTTGCGAGCGTGAATCTTTTAAACACGTAATGTCTTCAAACTCAGCATCGCATGCCAGATAGCTACATGGGTCTGATATCAGTTCAGCATCACCACATAATAGAAGTCACTGCAATATATATCATTGCAAGAAAGACCTCAAAGGTACATTTATGAAAAACAAAAAACACAAGTTAAAAACTTGCATGTGCTTGTATTTATGACAATAGATGGCATTATACCAAAAACACCTTCAAGTGTTTGTTTACATAAACGTCAGAGCGAGTATTTCACTATCTCTAACTTAATTTCCACCTTAATATCATGATTTCAACTATTTGCTATCGTCAGTGAAGGACAGGATTAAGAAACTAGATCTAAAACACAAACTCGGAGCATTTAAGAAACTGTTTCTTTTGTGTTTTTTGTTTTCCATAAATGTACCTTTGAGGTCTTTCTTGCAATGATATATATTGCAGAGACTTCTACTATGTGGTGATGCTGAACTGATATCAGACCCATGTAGCTATCTGGCATGCGATGCTGAGTTTGAAGAGATTACGTGTCTAAAAGATTCACGCTCGCAAGCTGAATAGAAACTGTTTCTTAAACACTCAGAGTTTGTGTTTTAGATATAGTTTCTTAATCCTGTCCTTCACTTACGATAGCAAATAGCTTGAAATCATGATATGGTGGAAATTAAGTTAGAGATAGTTAAATAGTCGCTCTGATGTTTATGTAAACAAACGCTTGAAGGTGTTTTTGGTATAATGCCATCTTTTGTCATAAATACAAGCGTATGCAAGTTTTTAACTTGTGTTTTTTGTTTTTCATAAATGTACCTTTGACGTCTTTCTTGCAATGATATATATTGCAGAGACTTCTACTATGTGGTGATGCAGACCCATGTAGCTATCTGGCATGCGATGCTGAGTTTGAAGACATTACGTGTCTAAAAGATTCACGCTCGCAAGCTGAATAGAAACTGTTTCTTAAACGCTCAGAGTTTGTGTTTTAGATCTAGTTTCTTAATCCTGTCCTTCACTGACGATAGCAAATAGCTTGAAATCATGATATGAAGGTAAAAATTAAGTTAGAGATAGTGAAATACTCGCTCTGACGTTTATGTAAACAAACGCTTGAAGGTGTTTTTGGTATAATGCCATCTATTGACATAAATACAAGTGTATGCAAGTTTTTAACTTGTGTTTTTCGTTTTTCATAAATGTACCTTTGAGGTCTTTCTTCCAATGATATATATTGCAGAGACTTCTACTATGTGGTGATGCTGAACTGATATCAGACTTATGTAGCTATCTGGCATGCGATGCTGAGTTTGAAAACATTATGTGTCTAAAAAATTCACTCTCGCAAGCTGAATAAAAACTGTTTCTTAAACGCTCAGAATTTGTGTTTTAGATCTACTTTCTTAATCCTGTCCTTCGCTGACGAT
Source organism: Epiperipatus broadwayi (assembly GCA_028023455.1). Lineage (NCBI taxonomy): Eukaryota > Metazoa > Onychophora > Udeonychophora > Euonychophora > Peripatidae > Epiperipatus > Epiperipatus broadwayi. Next base: position 201,886 of record JAQFVV010006895.1, on the reverse strand, counting down.
AGCAAGTAGCTTGAAATTATGATATGAAGGTGGAAATTAAGTTAGAGATAGTGAAATACTCACTCTGACGTTTATGTAAACAAACGCTTGAAGGTGTTTTTGGTATAACCCATCTATTGTCATAAATACAAGCGTATGCAAGTTTTTAACTTGTGTTTTTTGTTTTTCATATATATATAATTACAATAATAATAATAATAATAATAATAATAATAATAATAATAATAATAATAATAATAATAATAATAATAATAATAATAATAATAATAATAATAATAATAATAATAATAATAATAATGGTAACAAACTATTATAAACAATCCTTAAATTTGCAGAAGTACTATAAATTATAAATTAATAATTAAGCCACTGCAAAAAAGGGGATATATAAATTGTAAATCAAAAGTACCAGTGATGCATAAGATAGCAAGTTTTAGATCTTTTTTGTTTCAGAATAAAAAATTATGTCATTACCAAAATAATAAACTGAAAAATATTGAGATATTTGCCAAGGAATTGCTCGATGTTGGTTATAAAATCGAACAAATAAGCAATACTTTATGTCAATTTTAAAAAAAAGTATAATAATTTAACAGAAATGAAGATTAATAGTAAACAATGGATATCTATTCTATTTATTTCAAATCCACAAGTGAATTTTTTTAGGTATATATATAAGACTGTGTTTAATGTTTCATTCTATGTTCCAAACAATATTAGTAAATTAGTCAATAATTCTAAGGATGTCATACCTGTCAAGCAGAAAATCAATGTAATATATCAAATTTTTTGTGATTGTATGCTATCACATGTAGGTGAATCTATGTGCACTATTGAGAAGAGATTGAGGGAGCCTGAAGTGGTATATAAATGTACAAAAAGTAAAAATAATGGTGATTTAATTTCTCCCCCAGTTTTATTTGATCATGAAAAAATATGTAAATATAAATTTGATTTTGAAAATATGAAAATTCTTCATGAGGAGAGAAACCATAATAAAAGAGAAATGAAAGAGGCATTTTTTATAATTAGGAATAAAATGCATTTAATAAATAGGCAATCTATGAACATTAAAATACGAGATTTCTGGAATTTGAATTGATGATGTTTTGCTTCCACTTTGCTTTCTTTCTTTTTTTGAATTTTAATGGCAGTTGAGGCAGGTTCAAGAAATTAACTGAAACTACTTCTGTGAATTTAAGGATTGTTTATAATAGTTTGTTTCCATTATTATTATTATTTTTATTGTAATTACAATTTTGTTTTAATTAACGGACATTTGAAATTATTGAAACAAAGAAGTTTATATAAATATGACATACAATGACTATTCCTATAAGGATTTGTCATAATAATCATTATCAATTTGCAGCCACTACTTTGATTAAAAATACATTATTCACTATAGCAATCTTTAAAAAATATTTTCACATTTTATTTTGAAAGTTCTACAATTTTTAAAGTGCATTTTTAGACTATTGACATTATAAAAGCAAGTCATCTTATAAAATAAATGGGCAATATTTACCATAAGTAAAAGAATATATTGTATAAGATTTAATTATTTTTTAATTAAGAGCAAACGACAATAAGATGCAATCTGAATAAGTAGACAATGTGACTTACCTAATTTTTATTCAGTATTTTTATTTTGTAGCCCTAATTGAATTTCTAACACTAAAGGCAACACAGATTATCAGTGCAAATGGAAATAATATCCACAAAAATAATGTAAATAATGTATTTAGCACACAATTAAAAATAAACTTTCAATAAATACAGAATTTCTGTGTATTAAAAATAAGATGAGTAAATGTGTACATTAAAAAAAAAAGGTCAATTAAATTATTAAAAATAAAGTAATAAATTAAATATCACGTGTTGTTTATGAAATTGTGTTTAAATTAGACTATATTTTTATTTAAAAAAAAAAATTCAGACAATTGATTTTTAAATGTGTTTAAAAAAATTTAATATGTTATTTGCTAAATATTTTCAAAAACAAAAGTCATAGGTAACAAAACATAAAATACAGCAAAAAATATTTAAAATAGGTGAAGGCACTACTGCATAGAGAGAGTTTTGCCTATTGTAACAACAGTTATGAGCAAGCATGGGAGATAGTGATCATGTGATGTTATGAAGATTTAATATATTTAAAAACTACATAATGTTATTTATTTATGCATACTTCATCTTAATGTAATGAATTTATGATGAATTAAATATAAACTTCATGATATTAAAATGAAATATCTGTAAATAATAAAATTATCATTAAGAAATCACAGCAAACATGCATGCATGCATGCATTTACTCATAGGTTAGTCAGTTTTTTTAATAATATGAGATTTAGCAAAATATTTATTCATTAATTATTATTTTCATTTTGTCTTAAATTATAAACCCTCACATTCATTCAAAATCATTACTAGTTTTCACAGTAGTAATGCTGTTATCCCATAAGTTTACATCATAGTAATAATCTTATTTTTAATATTGACTTGTGAATTTTTTATAAAATAGGTTTGTTACATAGTACTTCTAGAATTATTAATACATGTATATATTTGGAGTTGTATGTGTAATGTAGGAAATTCGAACACAGACTTACAAGCTCCTTACAACCATCTACTCCATCTCATACAACTTATAATTATGACTCCATACATGTGAAGAAATATAAATGATCTCCAGTATATGTATTTCAAGCTAAACCAGCATTCATCAGTTGCTCCAGATTATCGTCTCCCATATATATATATATATATATATTGTAACGTTTATTTATATACGTTGCAAATATATTGGCATTTGGTAAAAGCTAAAAAATAAAAGTAAATTTAGATTTTTTTTTGACTAATTTTTTTTTAAAAAAAATAACGTAAAATGAAAGTTAAATTATTCTTTCGGTTTTTTTTTTATGTAATTAGAAATAAAAGTTAGAATTGGAGAGAACAAAAGACACAAATTATCAATCTAGATAAAATTTAAAAATGTAATTTACCTTTGCCAATATGTTTGAATAAGCCCAGGAATAATAATCTTAAAAAATTAATCCTCGTTACGGTATGATGTAATACCGATTAGTTTAGAAGCATTTTTTTTTATTTGTGAGATGTTATATGATGATTTCAGTGAATTCTTAGGAATTCTGGCACCCAGATTAAATAAATTAAAAGCTGATTTCGCCAATAGCACAATTCTCAACAATTAATAGGCTGAGTTGATCAGGAAATATAGCTATGTTTTTAGAATAGAAATATAACTTTCTTCTTTTTTGACATAGCTTGATCAACTCACATGCAGTTTATATTAGCGTGTAGAGGCCTAGCAAAATGAAAAACATTATAATGGCAACCCAACTCAGGCTTCTATTTAACAACTACAACCTGAGATAAGTTGTAATGATAAAGAACGTTACAACGATGACCCAAAGAAACTCACAGCCGGAAAAAAACTAGTAATTTTTTTTAAAAAATTATAAAAACTAACTAACTAATTAAACCCTGATTATTAAAATATAAAAAATATTTTTTTAATATGACTTCCAGAAAGAAAAAAAATGTATGTATATTTTTTCTGATATGTCTAAAAAAAAAAAACACGATCGTGGCTGATGTAGACGTAAGTCACAAGTATTTGACCGGGTAGGTGGTTACTGAAGAGGGGAAAAACATAGCCCCAAGTCCTTGTACACAGTATATTAACATAAGACCACCTTTATATGCCCATCAGACTATTTCTAGCAGGGATCCCAATAAAGGGGAAGATGGACCAAGTTGCCACGAGCCTATAAGACTCAAAACAATGAGCAACGCGCATTAGTGCTTATAACTTGGGCTTCTTATCATTACTATTACACTTAAGCGGAAAGGACACAGGTGAATGTTGAAATATTTTTCATTCCCACCATGTTAGACCTAAAAGTGGGCATTAAAGCCGCTTGTTGCTTGTTGAATGAGTCTACAGAATATATCAGCACGCTACTGCTACAAAAAAAAAAACAACAATACGCATATGAATTTAAAAAAAACTTAAGAATAAAATTAGTGTAAACCCCTATTTTATTCTCATCTCCTGGCACTGGTGGTATTGTAACGTTTATTTATATACGTTGCAAATACATTGGCATTTGGTAAAAGCTAAAAAATAAAAGTAAATTTAGATTTTTTTTTGACTAATTTTTTTTTTAAAAAAATAACGTACAATGAAAGTTAAATTATTTTTTCGTTTTTTTTTTTATGTAATTAGAAATAAAAGTTAAAATTGGAGAGAACAAAAGACACAAATTACCAATCTAGATAAGATTTTAAAATGTAATTTACCTTTGCCAATATGTTTGAATAAGCCCAGGAATAATAATCTTAAAAAATTAATCCTCGTTACGGTATGATGTAATACCGATTAGTTTAAAAGCATTTTTTTTATTTGTGAGATGTTATATGACAATTTCAGTGAATTCTTAGGAATTCTGGTGCCCAGATTAAATAAATTAAAAGCTGATTTTGCCAATAGCACAATTCTCAACAATTAATAGGCCGAGTTGATCAGGAAATATAGCTATGTTTTTAGAATAGAAATATAACTTTCTTCTTTTTTGACATAGCTTGATCAACTCACACGCAGTTTATATTAGCGTGTAGAGGCCTAGCAAAACGAAAAAAATTATAATATATATATATAATCAGTTCTCAGTTTATATTAAGAAAGCAAATTTTCACATTTTAATGGAAAGACTATAATCCACTTCACTCTCCAACTCATCAGCCATCCATATCATTAAAAATCTGATGATGGAATACCCAAATTCCTTGCTAATGCTAATATTATTGTCATGCCCATGTTGACTTTAAGTCACTTTGACCCTTCATATATAGGACCTTTTCAATTTAAATAAATTTATATGCATGTGAGGGATGAAAATTTGGACAAACTGATGAGTGCTGGTTCAGCAATAAATACATACATTGGGGTTCATTTATATTTTCCACATGTGTAAGGCCATATATATTGGTTGTATAAGATAGAGTACATGTCTGAAGGGAGATTAAAAGTCTGTGTTCAAATTCCTTAAACTACACAATACTTTTATTGATGTTAAAGGTGAAAAAAATAAGAGATTAAAATTTTACAAACTATCGTTAATCTCAAAAGATATCTCCTTTGTTCTTTTGACAAAAGAAAATGCCCAAAAGGTGTTCACATTTTGGTCTAATTTGTCATGTGATGGTTTAGATATATAATTTAAAATCATTTTTTGTTCATTTATAAAGTATTTTAATTATTTTTATACATTAATTGTTGATTATTATAAAGAAATACATAGTTAAATTTTCAGTTTGCTCATTTATGTTTTATTTTTAGAAATTGAAATTAATAAACTTGACCCAAATATAAAGAAAAAAAACTACACATGTCTATTACATCATTAACTATCAAAATTTATTGGTATTAAAATCTTTTAAAATAGTATAATTTTTAAAGAAAATATCAGATTTTAAATCATAACTGATAGAGTAATCATAAACCTACCTTTATTCATTCAAAAAAAAGACTTAAAATAAAAATGAATTCATTTTAATTTTAATGTTTACATAATGATGACATTAATGGTACATTGTTATATATACATGTCAGTGTTTAAATATTTAAAATGATTAAATGTAATTTTTAGTGTATTGTTTGCTTATAAAATTGAAAAAAAAAACAAGTCCAATTTATTGAGTTTTAGTGCAAAATAAAATTTTTGTAAAATCAGAAAGATTGAGTGTTTCCAAAACCTCTCACCAGTTGGAAAATAGAAACTGTCAGTTATTATTTTAAATCATGGTAGTCGTGGATGGACTGTACTGCTGCCAGCAGATGGTGCTGTGACACCATCAACAACTGGCCTGAAGCTTGCAAGTGATAAATTTATATATGAAAGTGGCTGAAAATTGCCAAATAAAAATGTCTGAGGCAATATATAGCCATGAAATACATCAAAAGTACAAATTATAAAAAAAAAAAAAAAAAATGCTTTAAAATTAAAATTAAAAAAACAGAAATTGGTCAAAATACAACAAAGACCTCCCCCAACAACTAACTAATTTTATCAAATTCATTACTGAAATCAGCAATACAAATGCCATGAATCCATCGAAAATACAAATTCCAAAAAAAAAAAAAAAAAACAAAGAAAATCTTATAAAATTCAAATTAAAAAAAACAGAAATTGGTGAAAATCCACAAACTAAGAAACACGGCAGAGAGAGAGAGTGGGAAATCCAAAAACATCAAATTATTTACCTTTCAACATTTGTAAATATGAATTGGCAAATTAAGTAGCATTCAATATTTGCAAATGATCAGATTTCAAAGCAATAATTATATAAACTAAAAAGAATGTTACTAGTTTGAAATTTTGGCATGTCATCAAAAATAAGACAAGCGTAAAACCTAACATGGCAGAGAGATAGAGAGCGGAAAATGCAAAAACATCAAATTATTTATCTTTCAACATTTGTAAATATGAATTGGCAAATTAAGTAGCTTTCAATATTTGCAAATGATCAGATTTAAAAGCAATGGTTATATAAACTAAAAAGAATATTACTGGTTTGAAATTATGGCATGTCATCAAAAATAAATCAAATGTAAAACCTACCCCCTCCCCCAATGAAGAATTTCTATCCAAAAATAACCGAAATGGACAAATTAACTCAAACAAATACTTCTAAAATACAAATAAAAAAATTCGATCAAAAATAATTAAAATGCAAATACAGAATTTGGTGTATTACTAAGAGATACCCCCCTTCTGCATGAAGAATTATAAAAAAATATGGCACTCACTGAGTAACTATTCAAAAATATACATTTAATATTTAAAAAATAAAAGACTATTTGCAACTAATAATTCACAACACTTAAATACAGTGTAATACATAGTAAGTAATTAAATATAATTATAGCAAGTTATTCATTATTTATTAATTAATAATTATAACAAGTTAATATTACCAACTTTTGTTTCCAAGTTGTTCTGCATCATTTACACAATGATGAGTTTCTCAATGTCCTGCATTGTTTACAACTCTTCTTTAATTAAAATTATCAAGTAATAAATGATTCTTCAGCATTTTGAGAAAGAAAAATGATTTTCTTTAAAATATACTTTAGTCCCATATTCTGGGCACTCGTAATTATATATAAGATGTATATTTTATTACGTTTTATTTAAACAAAGTTGCAAATTGAAATGATGTAATAACTCTTTCTTATATTACAATAATATAGGTGCAAACAATGTACTTCCACAAAATATAACACCCCAATGCAATTCAAAATACGAAATGATTTTTCAGCATTTTGCCAAAGAGAAAATATTTTCTTAAAAATATGTTTCAGTACTATATTCTGTGCATAGTATATATATAAGATGCATATTTAATTATGTTTTATGTTTTATTTAAACAAAAGTGATCATATTAAAAAAATATAGATGCATTTGCAACTTTGTTTAAATAAAACATAATTAAATATGCATCTTATATATATATATATATATATATATATATATATATATATATATATATATATATATATATATATATATATATATATATATATATATATATATTTATTATGCACATAATATAGTACTAAAGTATATTTTTATGCAAATGTTTTATCTTTGTCAAAATGCTGAAAAATCATTTCGTAATTTGAATTGCATTGGGGTGTTATATTTTGTGGAAGTACATTGTTTGCACTTATATTTTTGTAATGTAAGAAAGAGCTATTACATCACATTTCAATTTGCAACTTTGTTTAAATAAAACATAATGAAATATGCAGCTTATATATAATTACGAGTGTGCACAGAATATGGTACTAAAGTTTATTTTAGAGAAAATCATTTTTCTTTGTCAAAATGCTGAAGAATCATTTATTATTTGATAATTTTAATTAAAGAAGAGTTGTAAACAAGGCAGGACATTGAACAACGCACAATTGTATAAATGGCATAGAACAACTTGGAACCCAAAGTTGGTAATATAAACTTGTTATAATTATTAATTAATAAATAATGAATAACTTGCTATAATTATATTTAATTACTTACTACGTACTACTCTGAATTTAAATGTTGTGAGTTATTATTTGCAAATAGTCTTTTTATTTTTTAAATATTAAATGTATATTTTTGAAAAGTTACTCAGTGAGTGCCATTTTTTTTTATAATTCTTTATGCAGGAGGGGGGTTATCTCTTAGTAATACACCAAATTCTGTATTTGCATTTTAATTACTTTTGATCTAATTTTTTTATTTGTATTTTATAAGTATTTGTTTGATTTAATTTGTCCATTTTAGTTATTTTTGGATAGAAATTCTTCATTGGGGGAGGGGGGAGGTTTTACGTTCGACTTATTTTTTATGATATGCCTCAATTTCAAACCAGTAATATTCTTTTTAGTTTATATAATCGTTGCTTTTAAATCTGATTGTTTGCAAATATTGAAAGCTACTTCATTTGCCAATTCATATTTACAAATGTTGAAAGATAAATAATTTGATGTTTTTAGATTTCCCACTCTCTCTCCACTATATTTTTTAGTTTGTGGATTTTCAATGATTTCTTTTTTTTTAAATTTGAATTTGCGAATTTTCTTTTTTTTTTTTTTTTTGTAATTTGTATTTTCATGGATTCGTTGCATTTGTATTGCTGATTTCAGTGATGAATTTGATGAAATTAGCTAGTTGTAAGGGGGGGGGGGGTCTTTGTCATATTTTAACCGATTTCTGTTTTTTTTTAATTTGAATTTTATAGCATTTTCTTGTTTGTTTTTTTTTTATAATTTGTACTTTCAATGTATTTCTTGTATATATTGCCTCGGGAATTTTTATTTTTCAATTTGAGTGAAGAATTATTGATTTTAGGGTGGCGGTATGTCTTTGGCATATTTTCACCAATTTTTTTTTTTTTTAATTTGAATTTTATAGCATTTTCTTGGTTTTTTTTTTTTTTTTTATAATTTGCACTTTCGATGTATTTTTTGGATATATATTGCCTCAAGCATTTTTATTTGTCAATTTTTAGCCACTTTCATATATAAATTTATCACTTGCAAGCTTTGGGCTGGTTGTTGATGTTATCACAGAGCCATCAGCCGGCGGCAGTACAGTCCCTCCACGACTATCTAAATCATATATTTGCCATTTCTTATATATTTTTGAATCATGGTAATTAATTAATTTTTATGTGTTAATAAAGCATTATAGTTGCTTGTATTTATATGAGATTCTTCATTTGAATCATTAAAAAAAAATGACTATCTGAAATAAAGTAGTCTACATAAAGTTGTAATCTTGAATTTGATGGGATTAAAAATTTATTGGACTGAATTTAATAAAATTAACTTATTTATAGATCACTTCACAATTTAAAATTATTACATTAAAAATTTATCACGACTGTCTTTTATTCTAATAATAAAGTTTTTTTTCTTTCACTTCCCCAAAGTCATTTACTGTAAGATTTATTAACTAATAGATGCCAGATAAATGTGCTTAGTAAATCGTTATCTAGTGTTGGTGCATCAAATATTATCTGATTAGTTTCAAGCTTATTTATCATCAGTGATAATTTTTCAACCATGGGACAGTGTACTTGGACCATGGAATCTGCACCTTCTTTTTGAAAGCATTAGATACAAAATGTCTTTTAAATGTACTGCTTCAACATAGACATCTACTTGCTGATGAAAGCCATAGACTTGACATTAGTCTGGGAATATTAGATAGGACAGCATTGGATAAACATTTATTAAGCATTATCAACCTAATTCTACTAGTAATTAAAACACACTATAGATGAAATAGAGAAGTTTAAGAAATGTATTCTAATAAAACATTAATGGGAAAGCTGACATCATGTGATAAAATCATGTCTGTGTAAAAGTATGAAGTGACCATTAGTTGAATCTCCGTTATTAAGTGCAGCCAGCTATAGGGTGAAACATTTAAACACAGAAAAAAGAAATGTTATTTAAAATTATATTAAATTAAATACTATGTCCGTTCATAAAGCTTTGTAACTAACACTCTAGCTTAATAAATCATTATCTGAAGTGGTTTGTAACAATGTTATGAGTGCTGAACTAAAATTAACAGAAAACTCATTTATGAGTAGTAAGATGATATATTTCTATTTAAAGAAATAAAATTTTTGCAATGTAAAATTTTAAGGTAAACATATTGTGCAAAAATGATTTCAATTTTATTAGTAATTATTATTTATCTAATTTTTATCCAAGGCTATTTTTTTAAATATCTATTTGTCATTGTCAGTAATATTTGCTACTGTTGAATACAGTTTTGCAAAATTAAATAAAACCGAGATTCTACGCGTCTTAAAGGACAGAATCTTATTTATCATCAATTTCTATAGAAAGTGAGATATTAAAATTAGATTTCAGTTTGTAAGGAAAACGTTTTCTAATTTTTAAAATTAACAATATTCTAATAAAAATATATTATAAATTCTTGATAAACATCAAATAAAAAAACCTACAATTTTTTTTTAACTATTTATTATTTTTGTTATTAGAGCATTTGCATTGTAAAAAGTTGTTTTACCTAAATACATAAAATAATATAGACGACATTAAAATAGGCTTTTATTTTTATCATATCAGCAAAAAAAATAAGTGATTTATTTGGTATTATTATCCATATACACACGAACACAATCTTATCTTTATCTTGCATAAACGGTCAGTGATGGTCAAGTGGTCAGTACAGTTGCCTTACAAGCGGTTGTCCCGGTTAGCGAGCTTGCTTTCCGGCCGATGCTATGACACATGAGAAAAAAAAAGCATATTACAATCAATCAATGACAGGCCTGAATAAAAAAACCTTTCCCATGCTTTATTAAAAAAAGCTAGAAACTTTTGGTCTGGAATAAAATATTTCATATATATAACAAAAACATTTTATTAAAAGTTTTTTTTCACCTATTTGTTTATTATAATTCTAAATTTGCAATGTTTTCTTACTTTTATTCCTGACGTATACATAAATTAAAAAAAAAAAATAACAATTCCTTTTTTTTCGTAATTAGTAAATTTCTATTTTATATATACCAACGACTTTAAGTTCAATCACTGTCTTTTTCAAATAAACAGACATACGTATATATTGATTATGTATTTTTATTTAAAAAAAAACAAAACACCAAACTAAAATATGCATTCTTAATGATCAAAACGTTCCACATTGCCACGAGAAAATTCTTTTGCATAAGAAGTCTTTATTAATGTGACCTGATGATGTACACTTTATTTGATTTTTAAGTATTATGCATGATTGATTTAGCAACATTAACTACAAACATAGTTTCATCAACGCTAATCTTGTTTATAACATTTTATTCCCCATATATTGCTTTAAGCTTTTTACTTTATTACTTTTCAACATTCAATTCTGTATTTTTTTTTCTTTAATTATCTAAAACATAAATAATGTTTTAGTTGGGGGGGGGGGAATCGCAAATTGTCAGGTTTTTTGACCTTTTTCAAATAAATAAAACTAATAATTTTATGAATGTTGGAATGACTACGATTCATTATTCTCATCCCATTCAATCCTTAAGAATAAAATGAACGCTATGTAATCTTAAGCGCCAAATACTGACATGAATTGAACTGTTCTATAAATATAAATTATAATAAACAATAAATTAAATGATAGTTTATATTTTATGCTAAGGAAATGACCATATATTTATTATTAATGCAAAATACTGACTTACGATTTACCCATGAAAAGTGATATTTGTAGATACAGAATATTTACATCCACAGAAAATTTCATCGATATTTATTTTGTCAAGTTAAAAAAAAAAAAAAATATGTGTGCATTTGTTAATTCGTGTAAATTTATAACAAGTATATTTGTTATTGTAATAATAAATATACTTGTTATAAACTTACACGAATTAACATTTATATTAAATTATATGAGCGATAATAAAATAAATTAGTAACAAAAGAAATGCAAAATTCAAAAACACGTAATCAAACTGTTACTTTATAAACGATAAAAAATAAAAAAAAATAAAAATAATTAACCAAATTAGTTATTTCTAAGCCACCAGTCTTAAAACAGAAAATAAATACATTTCCTTGTTAGGTAAAGAAAATTCTAGAAAACTATAACAAGAAGATTAAGCTAAAGGCCAATAAATCGAGTTAGAATAAATACTAGAAGAAAAAAAGGGTCGATATCCAATGACTTTCCACATAAAAGTCACAAGAAAATTGTAGGGATATTTTAAAAGTTATCTTGATCTTAATTATGATCTTAGTAAGGCTTTAGAGAAAACTGGACAATTTATAAATAATCACTGCATAAAAATTAAAAATAATATTGGAACAAATACATATCCTTTTATAACACAATTTTCTTTTAAAATAACTAAGACTTTTCCATCTTCATAAACAATCAACTAATTTCAAATAATGCCACAGATGGTCTGATTAAGTGAGTCAAATGTCCTGACCAATTATATAAAAATGATATATAAATTACTATTTTGTTTCTGACACTTTTTATGCATTTATCTGGCATTAAAAAATATGTCTGTACTACTTCATAGTTCTTTAAAATCACACAGAATTGAAGAAAACATTCATCTACAACTGGAAATAATCTATTTAATAATATTCTTGAATGATGATTTTCTATAGTGGATAATAATAAAATGTAACTATGATAAATACTGTAATTTGTCTACTACTTTTTAAAAAAAAACTAAAATAGTTTAAGCTTAAGAACAGGTGGCATTACTTCATGGGTTCATAAATTCAAATACAAATTCACATATTTCTGAAGCTGATGTATCATTACTATATTTGAAAGCTTTTCCAGATATTTCATTAGAACATGTGGCCTTTCCATTTTTAACTTTAAAAAGAGATATTTTGATTTTACTAAGTTAAATATTTTTGTCTAAATCTAAATAAATGATTAACATAGATATTTCATTAAAGGTCATCATCACAATCCTTGTATCATTATTCAAAAATATAAAGATATCAATACTGGAGATGTCTAGAATATTTGTTTAAATATCTAGCAAACCTTTTGTAAATATTAAACTAAACCATATTAACATTTAATGTGACTTTGATAAAAATGGATTTATAATGAGAAAGCATATCAAATTTGCTAATGGTGTTGCAGTACATATGAATGTCAAAAATTGTCTTTGTGTGATTTAGTATAGTTGTAGTATGACAAATGTAAGAGTTCCAGGACAATGGTCTATAGCCATGTTCTGACACTAAATAGTACTTGAAGCTTTTAATGAACTCTCTAGGAACAAACTATAGATTATGTATTTTAAAAAGGGTTAATGAGGATGAATAAATTTTGAAGATAGTCTGGGGTAAAGGATAATAATTGTAGTCAAGGCAATAAAATGTTGACAGCTTTTTAAATAATTAATTGAATTCTTATGGCATGAGAGGTCATATGATTTGAGAAGAAAAATTGAACTGAAACTTAGCTCTCCAATCTATAACTCTAATACTGTGTTAAATTGCAAAGGGCCAAAAGGCATGCAAGTGATTGTTAGACAATTTTTTTAGAGAAAGTTAATATAATAAATATTTAGGAAATTTCTGGCTTGTTGATGGAAATAACGTCAAATTTTTTTGATAGTTGTAATAACAAATAGGTTTTTCATAAGGGTAAAAAGATATATGTATTGCATTAATCTTACAATTAAGAAAAAGAATTGTTATATATTTTATTTAACGGATAACTTTATATGGATTAGTGATTTTAGAATTTAAAAATGGCAGTGAAATATAAAAGCATTTACAATAAAAATTTGAGAACAATAAAAAAATAAAAGTAAAATAATTAGTTTTTGGATAAATTATAAAACAAGTATACTGATATAAATTCTTTATCCAAATCTTTTGCATACCGCATTACCTTTCTCACCCATCTTGTTACCTGCCCTTTACTCATAACTCAATTGAACACAATTTTGGCTATTTTTTACTATCTATAAACTGCAACCTACCAAACATTTTCATTTTACTTTTTGCATCTCTCATATAAAAACTTGACCATCCCATTACTCCTTGAATTGCCTCCTTTGCTGTCCACATCTCTGCATCTAATGCATGTCTTTCTACTTCCCTTTGTACTTTCTCTAAATAATCTAAAACCCCTTTACTAATACAAATGCATCATTGCCATATGTTAACCCTGCTATTGCAATTCCCTTCCATACAATTCTAGCTACATCATATTTATTATATGAAAACACGGTTAGTTTCTTTACCAAACCTTTTCTTTTCTTTGCTTCATTTACCAATTTTTCCTCCCATTCATCCAAGAAATTTTCTGATTACTTAAGATGATTCCCAAATACTATATCTATCCACCACATTTAACTTTATATCCCCCAATAAAAATGCTACATCTTCTCTTTCCCCAGTATTAACCATCATTATATTGGATTTTTCTTCACTAAATTTAATCCCCATCTCTTTACCCACCCTTGCACATGTCCTCAGCATAATTTTCATATCTTTTCTTCTTTCTGCACACAAAAACATATCGGCAAAAAAAGACCCAACAAAATATGTACTCCCTTGCCACCTATTAACGGTATCTCTATCCATCTTCCCAGTCTTTCTATTGCTTTTCCCATTTCACTCAAATACAACAAAAACAAAATAGGTGACATAGGGCATCCTTTCTTTAGTCCAACCCCATTTTTAACTTTAACTGATTCTATATCCCCTAATTGATAAATATAGTAATTATTTTCATATAATTTTTTAATAATATTTACTAAAGCTTCATCCATTTCCAAATTTGCTAAACTTACCCATAATCTATTTCTATTTACTCTATCATATGCTCTCTCTATATCTACAAAACTTATATATAATGATTTGCCTAGGCTTAATATGTAGCCTAGTGGTTCCCTCAAATGTGGGATCCATTACAATATATATATATATATATATATATATATATATATATATATATATATATATATATATATAAATGCATTTATACATATTGATATATATATATAAATTTATTTCTTTTTTTTAATCTAATTAAGAATACTTTTTCATTATATGCTTAATTTTCTCATCACTTAAATAAACTTCTAAACATCACACATCACTATCTCATACTAGCACTTAATTGTTATTAAACAATTCAAAACAAAGCAAAACTCTATATGTCACTACTATATGGAGAGTTTTGCTTTGTTTTGAATTGTTAAATAAACTTATAAATTTAATGCAAACATCATAAAACAGAAATAATAAAATTAATGGTATATAAAATTTGAATGATTATTAAAATGAAAAGTATAGATCATCAAAAAAAAAGTAAAATAAATTTATAAAATCTCTCACCATTTCTTATTATACTTTTATTATTAAAGTAATATGCATGCATAGTTATCAATACTTGATACAATTATTTTAAACTCTCTATGTGTGTACTTTATATTGGTATTTAATTATAAAACATGTCAGTTTCTTAATTTTGTCTTGAGTTCAACAGTTTTTCTGAATTCCTTTGACCAGTGGTTAAATATTAGTATGTGTGTTTAATAAAATTTAACATTATTTCTAAATTATGAATTATTAATATATCCTTAGACATGTGTCTGAATGTTCATTTTCATTAAAATATCGTTAA
The DNA here is from genome assembly GCA_028023455.1 of Epiperipatus broadwayi. Taxonomy (NCBI): domain Eukaryota; kingdom Metazoa; phylum Onychophora; class Udeonychophora; order Euonychophora; family Peripatidae; genus Epiperipatus; species Epiperipatus broadwayi. The sequence goes on along the minus strand of JAQFVV010006895.1, from coordinate 186,152 downwards.
TTTGATGGATTTTTAGCAGACTTGATAAACACATGTAATGGGTTACTCATTTTCCTGATTATATGCATAGAAAAATAACTCCCCAATCCAAATACTTGGCATTATTAGTTAGACAATGCATGTATACTCTCTATAGTAGCAGTAACAGTAGTAGTAGTCATAGTAGTAGGAGGAGAAGCAGGAGTAAGAGTATTATTATTATTATTATTATTATTATTATTATTATTATTATTATTATTATTATTATTAGTAGTAGTAGTAGTAGTAGTAGTAGTAGTAAACAATTCAAAACAAAGCAAAACTCTCCATATAGTAGTGCCATCTTGTGCTAACAAGAGCAATCAATGCATGCCAGAAGGCTTGTGCATAAAATCCCTATCTAGTGCCTACTCATCCAATATCCCCGGACTAGTTTCTGACTTGTGGCCTTCATCAGTGAGGAGCCTTGGATCTGAGAGCACTGCACCTAGATCTTAGAATCTAATGCAACCCTCCAGCATCCACCTTTTAACATTATTTAACTACAAAGCTATGAGAATGAAATTGAAAACACTGTTAATATGTTCAATCCAAGCTCAATAGCTTATATAGTCATATGGGTCTGAACTGAATTCAGCACCCATACATTTTGCTTTGTTTTGAATTGTTTAATAACAATTATGTGCTAGTATGAGATAGTGATCATGTGATGTTTAGTAGTAGTAGTAGTAGTAGTAGTAGTAGTAGTAGTAGTAGTAGTAGTAGTAATAATAATAATAATAATAATAATAATAATAATAATAATAATAATAATAATAATAATAATAATAATAATAATAATTATTATTATTATTATTATTATTATTATTATTATTTGAAACAATATATTTTGATTAAATGGTTATTTTTTTGAACTTAACTGATTCAGTTAACATCATATTTTAATTGATAAATATTTGAATTGTCTTTCAATTCCATCAAGATAATAAAAATGTCTAGTATCTGGAAACCTATTTTGATATAGGAAGCATCTTCTAGGTAAAAATATCTTATCTTGAATAATAATACTTACACTACCTAGAACAATAAACATACCTACATCTCCTGTTCATCATAGTTACAAGTTATTTTTTACTTCTCTCAAATTATATTGGTCTTTAATTCACCTTTAGAACACTATATTTTGTCATTTGAGTTACATTGTTAGTTTTTACTGATTTTATTTTGAGCCCAAACCCCTTCTAATTAATAACAAAATATATGTATATGATTTTTTTTTTTCAAAAACTAATTTTATTTATCAAAGAAGCTAACCTTAATTTGATGTTTATCAAATATGAACACAATGTTAATTACATGTTTTTTTTAATTTATGCAAAGCTATTTCGTACTTTGTTATTCATATTGTAATTATAATTAGATAATATTTTTAATTAAACTTACAAATTTAATAATCAATTTACAATAAATCTATTTTTTTTAATTTAATATAACAATTTATATATTTATAAACAATTTAATTATTAAGGAATTAATTATATATCACAGTAAACAAGAATTATTACTTGATTTGCTTTCAATATTATTGCTTTTAATCATATTAAGTTATCAATAATAGTATTGACCAAACTGCTACATTTATATGTATATTATATATTTATGCACATACATTCTAAATTTTATTTTATTTTTTATTTCAAACTTAAGGGATGATAATAATTTATTTTAACAGGCTATTCTCTTTATATTATATCACATTATTATATAGACAGTAGTGGGTAACCTTATTAATTGACAGAATAAATGCAATTTATTTAAAAATGATAACAATAATTTTTTCGTGAATTAAAAATAAAGTAACACCTCAATTAATTAGCTGGTACTATCACTGTTATAACATAAATATAAATTCACAAAACATAAATCATTATTCATAATAAAACAAAAAAATATTAATCTGATAAAAAATTTAATGTGACATTTTCCACTGTTGTGATTGACATTGTTGAAAATAGCTGTTTGCATTTACTGTGTTTCTCAAAAAAAAATGCCTAACCAGAAAATAAGCCCTAGCATAATTTTTCAAGATGCTTATAATTTAAGCCCTATCCCAAATAAAAGCCTAGCTGGATCATCAGCAAGATAAATGCTTATGTTTGTCTGTTGAAACACATGATGGATGAATTGAATTAAAAAGTAATAAATGTCTAAATAAACTTAATTATTGACATTAATGCTTTCAATAAATGGTATTATAAATTATGTGGTATTTATGTGATTTCCTGTTTAAGTATTTTCAACAAATGTAATTCTACCTATATATTGAAACAATTTATCTACCACAAGACAATATATCAGCCAATTTATAATTTTATTTATAATATTTTAAATAAGTATAATTTATATACCTGGAATCTAGATGTAATATCGGTTTGAACATAGACTCTCGTGTTCCCTTCAGCCATCCACTGTATCTCATTTTAGGTACTTATTTTATTTAAATTTAATACTAAGGTTTGGAATGTTTGATTTAGTTTTAGTTTTATTAGGATAGCTTTAAATATGCAAGATAAAAGAAAAAATAGTTTAATTTTTAAACATTTTTTTTTTACTTTTTAAAAGACTTTAAATAATGGAAGAGATTTTAATAATCAAAGTTTAGCTTATGTTAAATCATCAATTTTAACTGTAACCACTTCTGTCTCACATGTCTCCAATTAACACATGATTTAATGATAAATTTAAATAAAATATTTTGATCCTGAGATGAGTGTAAAAAGTCAGAGCTATTCTGGCATGCAGGAAAAAAATTGTGGAGGCTCCCAGGGTGGAAAGAAAAGAAGTCTTGAATAAGTGTACATTTTTGTATTTGAATAAATGTAAAATTATATAGCATTTTTTGGGATTCATTGTGCTCTTTTATTAAATTATTGATTTATTTTTTGTTTTGGATAAATATTATTAAATGTTGTAATAAATGGTGGAATATTGATGCAATTATTATTTAACTGGATTTGAAAATCTTTCATTTTTTTTTTTTCAAAAGCATAAATATGGCCATATGATTTGTTTATTTGTTGATTTTTTTTGTAAATTTTATATATATTTAGGTCACTGAGATGAGTAGTTACTTATATGAATGACAAATGCACAGCCATTCTTTATTAGACAATTATTGTATGAGTTTTTCTATAATTTCTATGTAAAAAATATTTTAAACATAACTCTTTTCAAAAGCAATTAAACTTTTCAATATGCTCAATCCCCATCTTTGGCTTCAAAATCTAAAAATTTTAGAAATTCTCAGTCGCTAAATAGTGATTTGTATTTAAATTTATTTATGCACTTAATTACCATAATCATTCCATTTTCTGTGTTAATAATTTTAGATTATTAAAATTTGTTGGTAAATTATGCAATAAAAATATTTTTTTCTTTGAATATCAAAATGTGCTAAAATGTCCTTATTTTTTTATCAATTTTATCAATAAATATTTTAGACAGTTTATTGTACCTAAAGTTGAACTTTAATACTATCTAATTTAATTTACTAACTGTTTCAAATGTTTGATTGAATAATAAGTATAATTTAAATACCTAACCACACATGTGTAAAAAAATAAAAGATGTCCAATATATGTATTTCTGTCTGAACTAGAACTCATGTTAGGGAAATGGTCTGGACAAAATGATGTGGTTTGAAATATGTATATTGGAGATTATTTATCTTTTAAACATGTGTGTGTTAATGTATATCAGTTGTATGAGATAGATTGAATGGTTAAAGGGAGATTGAAATTTTGTGTTCAAATCATTTATAAAATCCTTTCATAATAAAAATAGTTTTTAACAGCCTGGGCTACCTCTGTGGTGTCTTCTGTAAGTTTTAATGTTTCAGGCATTATTATAGTGCTGTGATTTCTATGTTCAATATGATTTTTTAATTTCATTTATAATATTATATTATGGTTTGCAATAATTTTTAGCTTACCATTTCCCCAATAACAGTGATCTGTACTTACATTTCTCCTATAGCAGCAATTTTCATGTACTAATTGGGAAAAAATCTAAAGATGTCAGCATTATATAGACCTTCTTGCATGATTGATAGTACCTTATAAACATGACTAAGCTATAAAGAGGTGACCTAAATGACCATAAAATGGGAATTTCTAATTGATTATTTTGGTTGGAAGCTAAAAAATTTGCATGTTTTATATTTGTAATGAGAAAATGTAATTTTCTGTAATTTGTTTACAAATTAAAAGTTCTAATGCAATCTTTATGCAAAAAAAAAAAAAAACAAAACCAAAAACTACATTCCTAATAAACAATTTAATATTGGAAATAATACACCTATTAAAAAGTCTATTACAGCTACTAGAAGCAGTTTCCATTGAGTAAAAATAAAACACTTTTATCAAAATGGTAAATAAAATACATTTAAAATTTTTTAATAAATATAAATAATGATATATATATATATATAACATTTCATTGTTCTATATTTGTGAATTAAGTTCCAACCAATGACCCCATATTCTATTGTTATAAATAAAAACTTCATTTAGATATTCATTTTCATATTTTTTTTAATATTTTTAAAATTGCTATAACTTGGAAGTTTATATTTTTATTCATAAAGTTAACATTATCAATACATTATATAGAAAATAGGTTTATTATAAAAATAAAATGTTCAATTGTGGAGAAATATTTAACATGACATTAGATAGGAGAAAATTTCAGCTCAAAAGATTAAATCAATTATTTAAAATAATATATTTTTTAATGACTTTAAAAGCATAATTCTAATAGAAATTAATTTTCTTCTGATCATTTTGATCCAATAATTAATAAAAAATTAGTAACAATCTCAATTGAAATAGTAATATGCTAAATAAGTAATTCTCAACAGTATTTATACTTTGAGTAGCACTTGGGTTCTAAACAGTAAATTTACCCTATTAATAATCATGATTAGAATAAATAGTAACATTATATGGATTTAGATAGGCAGATGTTTATTGTATATTTAGTAAATTAAAAACAAATCAACACTTAGACAATCCCAATATCTATAACAATCCACAATTTCTATCTGTTGTCAAGGCAACCTCCTTGTACAAATCATATTAATATCATATTTATGTGTTTACTAATAAAATTAAGGTTAATAATTATGTCTGTGTATCTCCCTATTTAAAGTTAGTAAATTGTTGTACAAGGTATCTCTAGAAAAAAAAAATGGAAAGACTATGAAAACACCAAATCAAGTTTTGGTATGTAGTATTTTTTTACTTAGATTGACTAATATTAGTTTACAGATAGTATGCAAAATAGTAATTATCAGAATATTAGCCTAACTTTATAGGTTTCAGTTTGCAACAAACAATGATTTTATATTTATTCCCACACATAACAAAATCCTCATATCTACCTATACACCACTCAAATATAGGTTCATTTCAGTTATTATCAGTTTAAAAAATTTCCCATCATGTATGCACACACACACACACACACATATATATATATATATATATATATATTATAATGGTCAGGAATGAAGTGAAATTATCCAGTCTTACTGTATCTGCCACACAGGGCGCCACTAGGCCATTTGAACCTAGAAAATGTATAGAGTAGGTTGATACACACTGTTAAAGATCCAACTTTTATTTATTAAGACCACCAGCCCTTGTCACTAGCTCAACTAGACACAGAAACTTAATATATTTATTAAAATATATTTTTAATAATATAGAATAATAAAAACAATCACTAGATCACTGTCAGTATTAATAACACCAAAAGATTTTATTTATGCATATATATAAATGATGACACACAAACTTGAAAAATAATTAAATAAAAAAAATGTTTGTTTCATCATTATTTACTATTATTTTTATTTGTTTTAACTTTTATTTTCAATCTTAGAGATGTTGAATATAGATGAACTACCCAGACAACACACTTAAAAGACTTTCAAACATTTGATTCCAGGTTAAAAGTCCACAGTCACAACAATGCTCACTTCCAGATATATATCAGCAGCCAATGCAATGTGAACATGTTAGCATAAAATCACACCGATAGGAATGTGCATCTGAACAGTGTGATATTATTTGAAGAAACATGACCTTCATCAGTATAAGAATTTACATCTGTCTGGCAAAGAAATCATGCATGTAATATAAAGAGAAAATGCTACATATGGATGGGAGAGTGGTTTATCTTGCTGGCTTATCTTTTCAATCCAGAGAGCTGGAATGGGTCAATGGTGCAGGAAATACGTCTGCATCCATTTCAATGATATGACTACCACTTTGGAGTCATGCATTCAGTAGGACTCATCACCCTAGGTGCTAACACACTTCACATTACATTGATATAAATGTCAATATATCTCTCCACCAGCATTGACACAACTACAAAACAAATAGTTCGAAATCTAAACCCTCTTAAAAATAACCGATATTTAAACGAGTCTAGCAGCCATCTATCCTCAACTAACATTTAAATCATTTTATTAATTTATTTCTTTAAAAAAATCTTTAGTTTATGGTTTTAAATCATTTTAAAATGACACATTATATTTAACTTATTTTTTTTCACAAATACTATTTTAACCTATTTTTAAAATTTAATAATGCACAAATAACGATATGTGTTTTTATCTTTAAATTTAAGTTTGCAATTGCAAACCCCTACCCCATTACAAACAGATTGTATTAAGCTTTGAACCAGGTTCATATATGTGCATTTGAAACACCGGTCTCTTAGGCAGAGAAGAACATACTCGGAGAGTATGTATGCCCAAACGATAGCTATAAAGTATATAACTAACATTTCATTTCCAGGACATAGCTTCTTCTCGGCTGTTGAGTTGAACACCACATCCAAAGCACTTTTTTGTTTGTGTATAACCACGGGCGCCAGCTGCTTATTCTAAAAGAATACTAAAAGAATAGACAATGCACTTTGAACAGTGGCCACTAACTCAACGCCTAAATCCATGACTAGCTCAGTTGTTTGTAATCACTAATAGATTATACTTAATTAGTGGTTAAAAGACTTGATAAGAGAATTGTAAAAGGAGTTGATAAAATAATTTGATAAAAGGAATTGACCGACAAATAAAGTTTAATTTTAAAGATAATTTAATAACTAACATTTATTTACTAAATTTAAACATTTTATACTTCTAATAAAACACACGCATATTTTAAATTAACATTCTAAATAGTTTAAATATTCCTGAATATTTTCATAACAGAACACTGGGAATTTATCTACTTTGACTAATAATATTGATATGAGGATCACGCACATATTAACTCATGCACACACATAATAATGATAATAAAGGACTACATAGCATTTGAAATTTAATCACACACATCAATAGTCCATTTATGTATGATATAGAGTTCATATAATTAGACTCTTGAAAGATTCGTACGAATTAATGCAATGCAATGGCTATTACAGTATAAATGAAATAAGCAAATGTTTTACCTAGGCTTTTGAATGTTGACATAGAATTTTCTTCTTTGGAGGCTGCTTTCGGTGAAAATGTTTCCATTATGAATGCTTACCAGCCAGCTGGGACTTTTCCTTGATGAGTTTCCTGATTTTCATGATTATTACTATTGCAGACAATTAAATACTGATGGAGATTTTCTAAGTTGTTACATTGACATTATTTCACGGGCAGATCTTGCTGTTTTCATCAGACTTTTTAGGCTGTGGAGAGGCATGAATTCCCAAAATCTTCTCAACACTGCATTTTGTTTCTTAAAAGACTCAATTAATTTCTGAACAGCACTACTCAATTACTTTCTGAACTGCACTCACTCAACTAATTTGTGAACTGACCTACTGTCCGATAAAAAAGTCTATTTATATCTGCAACGTGTTGTCGAAATATTCCCACCAAAGATCTGTTGTCGAATTCCAGTGATAATCATTTGATAAACATGTTTTTAAAGATTGCTTAATTAGCAATGGCCATGCACTAACATTGTTTTATATCAATTAATAACCATTGCCATGTTTTTTTTAATGATAATCTTCTTTAACTTTCATTTATTTATAATAACATTTATTCTATTGTTGACACTCGCACATATATACACACATATATTAGTTTTAACATTATTTTTTCTTGAATGAAAAGAGATTTGTATGTTTTAACTTTTTAAATTATATTTTTACGAATACTCATAAAAAAAACTCTTTATTTCCTTTTGTAAACCTTTAGTTTCATTTCTCAAACCAAGACTCCACCTCCCCCCTTTTGATTAATCAATTGTAGCTTATTATTTCAAAACTAACGTTAGAAAACTATTTGATTCTTATCTTTTTCGAAAACAAACTGCAATAAACTCTTCAACGTTTAATTTTATGTTTTTCTTTAACGAAAGATTATTTTAATAATATAATTTTAGATAATATTATATGTGCCTATATCAATATAGGTACAACATGAATAAAAATATAAAAAAATACAATATATATTTTAAGAGATTACATTTTAACTTTAGATCAGAGTTTAAAATTGCAAAGTTTATTAAAAAAATAAAGTTCTGGTTTGATTTGGAAAGAAAGTTTATAGTTCATTTTTAGAAGCAAATAAAGTTTGAAGATTTTAAATTTAAGAGTTTATATTTCATATTTATAATTTATACTTTCATTTCTCCATGCTCGTTCCTTTGTGACAAATATGTGAGTTATGCAAGGGCCATTTCTTGCGGACGATGACGATTTTATGAAGATTTCCAAAGACATTATATGAAGACAGTTCCAGTGGTTCAATCCTGGGATCCGGGGAGATGAAGGCTGCCTTCAGTTGGCCGAACTGAAGGAAGCATGATGAAGCTGATTACATCTTGGGTGACGGTGATAATAGCTATTTAAATTTTTATTTCTACTTTCAGCAAAGATGAATGAATTTTAATTTTTAATTTTTCTAATCTCGAACTCCCTATTGCTTTTGGATTTTTTCTTTTTATAGTTCTCAGGCACCTTATCTCTGGAATGCATGGATCTATCAAACATATTTCATATCTATATTTCATTTGTTCATAGAGTTTGTTGCCAAGCAAATTTTGGGTTTCTGGCTAAGTAGAATTTGGACTTTCCACAAAGGTCTGTGTCCATATCTTTGGGCAGGAAAAGCAAGTCTTTTGTTTCTATTTCATAATCATCTTTTCAATGGTCATTTTGTCCTAAGGATCTGTTTGTAATTTTTATTTTTAACATTAAAAACTCTCTTCATTATTTTTAAAATTAAAAGGTTTTTTATTATATTTTATTTAAAGATTAGATTCTTTCCTTCAATTCTATCATTATTTTAAAGCTTATAAAAACATATTAATAAATTAATAATTCGTTATTGAAACAGTAAGATTCGTATTTTAATCTTAAGTTTCACCTATTTCTGTCGTCTCTCACTGACCGGTCTATCCTGCCCAAATTTAAACTTTTTGGTATCGAATTGTGTGTGTAGCAATATTAAAATGTATAAATATATGTAGAATTCAGCATAAACATGCACACATTTCGATCTCAAATTAAACACAATAAATAGGGATAAAATAATATAATTTAGATTTCTTTTAGTTATATAATTTTGTATAATTTTAATCATTTATTTTGGATCATTAAGTTCATATTTATTGCTTTGTTTAAATTTCGTTTAATAATAAATCTAAAAAAATCTGATGTAATATTTAATTAAAAGTTAAAATAATCTTATGTTTCCTTTTTGTCTTTGAAATTTAAAAACATCGGTCAGTGATAGATAATAGATTAATTAAAGAAAAATTCTCGAAAATGTAATTAGTAAATGTAAAATGTAAACAAAAGAACAGCAGCTTTCTTTAATTAAAAACCAACAAAATGCATTGATTATCCTCAGGGCAGATTAAGTAGAAGCTAAAAATGTCGTAACAGAAATGTGAGAGATCAAGATAAGAAAAGAGGCCATCTTAGACTTGCTGGAGACACTTACTTAAACTTTAGCTTTGCTCTCGATCACTGAGAGTCTCCAAAAATATAAAATAATTTGTTCCTGCCAAGGTATGACCGAGTAAAGCACCTAGATTATTCTCCATCGGGAGATGGCCTATCGGATGCCCGAACTTTCCATTGCCTATCATAAATTCACCATGAAGATCTGCTGCCTGAAATAAATGAGAAAGCTGCTGCTGCTGTGAAAGGAAATGAAATATCTAAATACAAGAAAGAAGTGCCACTCGTGAACTTTTTGCTGTTAAACTAATGGATCCAGAAAACTTCTTATAAAACAGGTACCTGTCTGTGTTCAAACTCTAGAGTACTCTAATAACATGCTATAGCTCTTCTTCATATTACTTATCTAAATTGTAAAATGTAAAAACTACCATTTGTATAACTAAATTGAATAATTAATGTAATGTGTAAATGTATCTTATAATCTAGCTTACCTCGCTCTATCTTTCTTGGGTGTATATTTCTATAATCTACATTTCTATCTATAGTTATTATTTAATTATTGCATGCTCATAATCTCAATTTTCAAAGTTTAAATCTATGATCGCTTAAAACAATGAATGCGTGTCAAATTTCATTAATATTTGCTTTCCTAAATAACTTAACTTTCATATAAATTGACATGCATTCAGTGCACCATTTATTGTAATGCAGTTGTCTACTACTTTGCAAATAGATGGCATATTAGTTGGAATAACTTCCAGTTTATATATGTTTTGTATTTATTAAATCTAATGAATATTTCTAGAAAATCACATTTCTTTGAGAGTCACCAGAGTTCTTTAGTAAATGTTGATAATGTAGGGCCGAGTCAGAAATCTATTTAAATCCCATCATAATTGTTTATACAGTATACATGTGTTACGTTTTAGAGACATGATGACCCATTCTGCCGTGAAATTTCCAGATTCTTCAGGGTTGAAATTAACCCCAGTCGTCCTACTCAAGCGAGCATAATGGGTGCTCCTGTAGGATTTGACAATGTCATGCAGCAGCCGGCAAATTGCGACACATACCGCTTGTCCCTGGTTATGCTTATGTGACACCTTACTTCATCGGGCCGAGGCAGAGACCAGCCTGACAGTTTTATAAACTCATTCAGGGCATTGCCGTTTCAATATACTGCCATTCCATATCGCCTTTCTAAAGCGTACATGTTCCTTTACTTAATTTTATTATTCTATATATCACTCCGCCTCTGTATTATCTTCATCAATCACTCTCAAATAAATGTTTGCCCTTAGTTATAAATAAATATTTTAATTAAATAAATATATGTCTGCCATTACTCTTATAACCCATACTTTAGACTCTTGCATTGCAAAGGTATAAATCCCTCCAGGCATGCATTAGAAATACTTACTCGAGAATTTTAGGTAGCTAGATTATGCCTTCAAATAAGTGAATTCCTTTTGTAAACATTACAGTATCGGCAATACCGCTACTGAAATCCTCAATATAAAATACTGTCTAAATAAATAAATGTATTGTTTAAAATATAATCATGTCGCAAATCCTGCTACTGAAGCTTTAAATCCACAAAATATTATTAGTAAATGATTGTTTTATTAAAATGTATTAATAAATAATTTTAAACTATACGTCTGCAGTTACGTTTCATTTATTTGATACCCATTCTATATAATATTTCCTCAATTATGTAAATATGAATGTTTAATTAATATTAGTTTGATTATTGGCTAACTCGAGAATAAAATCATGAATCTCTTGCATATCCCTGACCACCGTGCCTAAGGAAATATTTACTAATGTCGCATCAGATGCGTTGTTTCATGGATTGTATTGTGGAACCGATAAACTATGTTCGAACTCAGTACCACGGGTGGCTTCTCTACTCAATGGTGCTGCTGTTCTGTATGGTGGTCGAATTCTGCACTATGTATACAAGTCACACGTTTTCTGACTGTTACATAGTTAATTTTTTTTTTTAGCGTTAGGTGCTTTCCAATGTGGAGCTTTCGATACAAAAAACCCATATATACTCTGAGCAAAATATAACGCATATAAATTTCTTTTAGCGTTCGTTACTCGAGTTTGCTAATTAATCTATATATATACGATTTTTTTTTGATAAAAATAATGAAAGAAAATAAATCGAGTGAAATAATGTGGGTCAAGTGAATGAAAGGACAGCAGGTGTAATAACAAATTTAAGGAAAGCGGGGATGTGTGTGTAATTTAAGAAGGAACGAAAATAATCGGATCTAATGAAATATTTTATATATATATATATATGTCAAAAAAAAAAGTAATCAGTCGCTAAATGAGAAAGCAGGTAGCATTGAATAATTTATTAAAGCACTGTTATATATATATAGCATAGACAGCAGAAGCTTGTTATATATGTTAATAGTAAATATTTTGTTAAGGTACAAATATATATATCATAGACAGCAGTGGCTTATTATATGCATAGCCAGTAGTTCGCTATAATATATATGTTAAATATGTTAAACGCAGCAATATAGAGATAGGGCAATGTAAAGTAGGTGAGGGCAGTGAAATAGTGTTATAGGGCCAATATACCGATGGGAAGTAGTCAAATGCTAGTAGTATAAAATAAATAAATAATATTAAGAAAAATGGAAGCAGAAAATGACAGAATAGCATCAATGAACTTCAGTCTAAGGTTATTTGAAATATTAAGACAGAGTAAAGAAGAATGGAGGAAAATACGTGAGGAAGCGAGAAGAAGATATGAAGAACCAAAAACAATGCAAGAAGAGGAGGAGATACGAGTTAGGGAGCATCAGAAAATTGATAGGGATATGTTGATATATCTTGAAATGATCAAAGAACATTATGGAATATCCCCAGTTAGTAAAAAGGACGAAGAAATTAAAGATATGGAAAAGGAAAGGGAATTACAAATACTTGACAAACCAATGATAGTAGAAGGGCAAGCAGGTAGTGTAGAAAATATGAAAAAGTGTGATGAGCAAAGAAACCTCATTCCAGTAGATGAAGGCCCACGAGAACCATTGAGTGAAAGCAGTAAAAAAGAGATGAAGATGGACACCAGCATGACACCAACATGTTTGTATTTTGGTAAAGCAGACTCATTACTGATCAAGACACCATTACCCATGGATGAACGTGAAATCAATATTGAAACTGACAGACACAAGGCATACCGCCGCCTTACAGAAAGGGCAGAACAGAAATTACGAGCAGATCGGAGAAGCCAACATTTCCAGGTCGGGAATTATGTTTGGGAACGAAACTCTCAACAAAGTAACCGAGATAAAAGAATATATAAAAAGTTCTTTCCTTTGTACCGGGGAACCTTTATAATTCATCACACATGTGGCCCAAATGCATATTTATTAAAAGATGGAGATACCATAAAAGGGACATATAATGCCCGTAATCTCAAACCATGTAGGTATTATCCTCCTGACCCGGGGTTGTAAAAACATTAGACTATTAGGACGGATTAAACATATATGAGAATACTAAAATGAACTTGATATAATGAACTTGGTTGAATGGATTGTACTTTAGTCAAATAGGGTTTTAAATAGAAATTTTATTATATATATTATTGTTTTAATTACTATTACTCTTAAAATTTTTTTTTATTATACTAACTAACCTTACTCTAAGAATTTTATATATATATATATTCAGTTTAACTAATTATTTCTATGATTTTAACCAGACATGGCCAAAATAGGCCATTTTAATTAAACTAAATTCTAGATCCGTGTATATCAATTGTTCGTTGCTTCATGTAATCTCTGCTTTCTATATTTCAATATATCTGTAAAAAAAAATAATAATTTTTTCGTATTTAAATTATGTAATGTAAATTTTTTTTTTCTTTCTTGCCTCCTTTGTCCTTCCTTAATTGTTCACGGGAAGTACGGGGAAATGAAACAGTAAGATTCGTATTTGAATCTTAAGTTTCACCTTTTTCTGTCATCTCTCACTGACCGGTCTATCCCACCCAAATTTAAACTTTATGGTATCGAATTGTGTGTGTAGCAATATTAAAATGTATAAATATATGTAGAATTCAGCATAAACATGCACACATTTCGATCTCAAATTAAACGCAATAAATAGGGATAAAATAATATAATTTAGATTTCTTTTAGTTATATAATTTTGTATAATTTTAATCATTTATTTTGGATTATTAAGTTCGTATTTATTGCTTTGTTTAAATTTCGTTTAATAATAATTCTAAAAAAATCTGATGTAATATTTAATTAAAAGTTAAAATAATCTTATGTTTCCTTTTTGTCTTTGAAATTTAAAAACATCGGTCAGTTATAGATAATAGATTAATTAAAGAAAAATTCCCCAAAATGTAATTAGTAAATGTAAAATGTAAACAATAGAACGGCAGCTTTCTTTAATTAAAAACCAACAAAATGCATTGATTATCCTCAGGGCAGATTAAGTAGAACCTAAAAATATCTTAACAAAAATGTGAGAGATCAAGATAAGTAAAGAGGCCATCTTAGACTTGCTGGAGACACTTACTTAAACTTTAGCTTTGCTCTCGATCACTGAGAGTCTCCAAAAATATAAAATAATTTGTTCCTGCCAAGGTATGACCAAGTAAAGCACCTAGATTATTTTCCATCGGGAGATGGCCTATCGGATGCTGAACTTTCCATTGCCCATCATAAATTCACCATGAAGATCTGCTGCCTGAAATAAATGAGAAAGCTGCTGCTGCTGTGAAAGTAAATGAAATAACTAAATACAAGAAAGAAGTGCCACTCGTGAACTTTTTGCTGATAAACTAATGGAATCAGAAAACTTCTTATAAAATAGGTACCTGTCTGTGTTCAAACTCTAGAGTACTCTAATAACATGCTATAGCTCTTCTTCATATTACTTATCTAAATTGTAAAATGTAAAAACTACCATTTGTATAACTAAATTGAATAATTAATGTAATGTGTAAATGTATCTAATAATCTAGCTTACCTCATTCTATCTTTCTTGGGTGCGTATTTCTATAACCTACATTTCTATCTATAGTTATTATTTAATTATTGCATGCTCATAATCTCAATTTTCAAAGTTTAAATCTATGATCGCTTAAAACAATGAATGAGTGTCAAAATTTCATTAATATTTGCTTTCCTAAATAACTTAACTTTCATATAAATTGACACACATTCAGTGCATCATTTATTGTAATGCAGGGTCTACTACTTCGCAAATGGCTGGCATATTAGTTGGAATAACTTCCAGTTTATATATGTTTTGTATTTATTAAATCTAATGAATAATTCTAGAAAATCACATTTCTTTGAGAGTCGCCAGAGTCCTTTAGTAAATGTTGATAATGTAGGGCCGATTCAGAAATCTATTTAAATCCCATCATAATCGTTTATACAGTATACATGTGATACATTTTAGAGACGCGATGACCCATTCCACCGTGAAATTTCCGGATTCTTCAGGGTTGACATTAACCCCAGTCATCCTACACAAGTGGGCATAATTGGTGCTCCTGTAGGATTTGACAATGTCATGCAACCAGCCGGCAAATTGCAACACGTACTGCTTGTCCCTGGTCATGCTTATGTGACACCTTACTTCGTCGTGCCGAGGCAGAGACCAGCCCAACAGTTTTATAAACTCATTCGTGGCATTGCAGTTTCAATATACTGCCATTCCATATCGCCTTTCTAAAGCGTACCACGTGTTCCTTTACTTAGTTTTATTATTCTATATATCACTCTGCCTCTGCATTATCTTCATCAATCACTCTCAAATGAATGTTTGCCCTTAGTTATAAATAAATATTTTAATTAAATAAATATATGTCTGCTGCTACTCTTATAACCCTTACTTTAGACTCTTGCATTGCAAAGGTATAAATCCCTCCAGGCATGCATTAGAAATACTTACTCGAGAATTTTAGGTAGCTAGATTACGCCTTCAAATAAGTGAATTTCTTTTGTAAACATTACAGTATCGGAAATACCGCTACTGAAATCCTCAATATAAAATAATGTCTAAATAAATAAATGTATTCTTTAAAATATAATCATGTCACAAATCCCACTACTGAAGCTGTGAGTCCATAAAATATTATTAGATTGTGTTATTAAAATGTATTAATAAATAATTTTAAACTATACATCTGCAGTTACGTTTCATTTATTCGATACCCATTCTATATAATATTTCCTCGATTATGTAAATATGAATGTTTAATTAATATTAGTTTGATTATTGACTAACTTGAGAATAAAATCATGAATCTCTTGCATATCCCTGACCACCGTGCCTAAGGAAATATTTACTAATGTCGCATCAGATGCGTTGTTTCGTGGATTGTATTGTGGAACCAATAAACTATGTTTGAACTCAGTACCATGGGTGGCTTTGCTACTCGATGGTGCTGCTGTCCTGTATGGTGGTCGAATTCTGCACTATGTATACGAGTCACACGTTTTCTGACTGTTACATTATTTGTGCATTTTGAACATTTGTGCTTTTAATTCAGTATTAGATATTTACCAAAACATTAAGTATTAGAATTTAAATGTAATGCATATATATATATATATATATATATGCATTACATGTATATATATATATATATATATATATATATATATATATATATACACACTAAACTTAATATAATTAGAAGTGAATTGAACTCAGATTTTGAAACTCCCTACAGCAGTCCACTTCATTTTATGAAACTGATACACATGATTATATACATATGAATAGATGAAAGATCTTCAATATATGTATTTCTTGCTGAACCAGCACTCATCAATTGGTCTGAATCATCATCTCCCTTACCCATATAATCAGTGCTCTGCTTATATTAAGATAGCAAATCTTCAAACTTTAGTGGACAAGCTTCAGTCTTATACACCCTTCAACTCTTCTATTATCCATATACATATGAAAAAGATAAAAGATCTTCAATATATGTATTTCATGCTGAACCAGCACTCATCAGTTGGTCTGAACCTTTATCTATATAATCAGTGCTATGCTTATATTAAGATAGCAAATCTTCAAACTTTAATGGACAAGCTTCAGTCTTATCCACCCTTCAACTTTTCTATTATCCATATTGAAAATCCAAAGATGGAACAATCAAAGTCCTTGTTAATATCAATATTATTGTCATACCCATATTGACTTTAACTCACTGTAACCCCTCCCATATAGAATCTTATTATGTCCATTTAAATACACACAAGAAGGATTGTAAAAAATATAGGATGAATATGTAATATTTTAATAAATGCATATTGTTTATACTACACTTAATGTACTTAAAAGGAACCTGAATTCAGACTTTCAAACTCCTTACAGATATTCACTTCATCTTATACAACTGATATCCCTGACCACATACATGTGAAAAAATAATCTTCAATATATGTATTTCATACAGAACCAGCTGATGACTGCTGATTCAGCAGCAAATGCAAATAATGTAGATCATTTATTTTTTTGTGGCTCAACATAATATATATCTATATATATATATATATATTGGCTGTGATTTATTTTTTTCACATGTATGTGTTCATGTATATCAGTTGTATAACAATGAGTGGATGGTTGTAGAGAATTTTGAAGTCTCAATTCAATTCCCTTCTAATTTGCATTAAGTTTAGTATAGACAATATGCACATATTTAATTATTATATATTAAACCTGTGCCCATCCCTTTTATATGTTTTTAAATGGACATATTAAGATCCTATATGTGAGAAGTCACAGTGATTTAAAACCAATATGAATATAACAATAATATTGACACCAACAAAGGCTTTGAATTTTCCATCTTCAGATTTTCAATGATATAGATTGCAGAAGAGTTGGAGGGTGAAGAAGACTGAAGCTTGTCCATTAAAGTTTGAAGATTTGCTTTCCTAATATAAAGTAAGCACTGATTGTATATATGTATAAGAGATTATGATTTGAATCAATTGATGAGTACTAGTTCAGTATGAAATATGTATATTGGAGATCTTTTGTCTTTTCACATTTATGCAGTTATGTGTATGAATTGTATAAAGTGGATGTGATAGTTAAAGGAAGTTTGAAATTCTGAGTTCATCCTTCTAATTACATTAAGTTTTGTATAAATAATATACATACATTTAATTATTACATAATTATCCTGTATTCTGTCCATTATCTACTGTGTATTTAAATGAACATATTAAGGTCCTATTTGTGAGGGATCAGAATGACTTAAAGTTAACATGGGTATGACCATAATATTGTCATCAACAACAGATTTGAGCATTTCATCTTCACATTTTCAATGACATGGATACATGAAGTCTTAGTGAGTGTAGAAGATTGGAGTTTGTCCATTAACATTTGAAGATTGTTTTTTTCAATATATCTCGAGACCTGAACTGTATATACATGTGGAAGATAGCATGAATTACATATATTGGAAGATCACTTATTTTTTCCACATGTATATGGTCATGTGTATCAGTTGTATAGGGAGATAGTGAATAGCAGTAGGAAGTTTAAAATTATAGTTCAAGTCCATTCTAATATACATATATAATAAAAAAATCATATAATATTAAAATACTAGCAGAAAACAAAATTATACTAAAATTTTCTCAGGATCATGGTATTCTCTATTAGCCAATAAACTTTCTCAAGTGAAATTCAATACGATTTAAACAATATATATATATATATATATTCTACCTGCACACCGGTTCCCTATTAAACCATTCATAAAAGAGATTGAGAGCTCCAAAATAAACATGATATAGCGTAAAGATTTATTTATTTTCCTATATCAATAGTTGTTCATTATCAACATAAGGGGGCGCCAGATACGATGATTTAATTTACAATTTAATTTCTCGCATCACCTTACGTCATATCAAAACGATTTCGAAGTCTAATCCCCGCCCATAAGCTCAAACTCCCAGCATGGACCAATAGGGTCACTCAGGGTCGCGATGTAATTATTATTCTGGTAAAAGACACAATACTAACCAATGGAGAAGAATCTTGGTTGATTAATAGATCGGTCCAAGCTTTGGACCGGGTCATTGGTTATTTGCAACTAATAAGAATGTTCGGTTGGCTCATAATAAAAAAAAACAATTAGAAGCTTATAATATCATCCCCCCTTTATCATACAGTCCAGTAGAATTATTTACACTAGCTTTATTGACATTTATTTACATTTACTAATAATAGGCCCTCCCAACTCTTAAACCTATCTTAACTACATAATAAGTAAACATCGTGACTTACGGCACGATGTTTATAAATGAAATTTAAAAGAAACAAACAAAAGAAGGATAAGAAAGATGAATCTAAAGTAAAATAATTAATTGCATGAATAAATGCTAACTTTATTAATAATCAAAATAACAAAAAATATAGATTTACTTATAGGAAATGATTTGAGAAATGCTCGACTTGTTTAAATTATAAAAAGAAATTTATTGAATATAAAAAAAAATGCAATATTGATTAACAGTTTTATTTACACGCACATACGTGCATTCACGCACTCGCACAGAAAAGAACATATTATGCATAATAAACATGGATGATAAAATACATATTTCCTTTTATATTTTGAAATTAGGTGTGTTATAGCTTATAAGATAATAATTAAGGTCAAAGTTCATAACTGAAAAGTCCTAAGATTTAAATATGAGGAATTGCATAGTATTTGATTTACGAAGGTTGAGATTAAAATAATAAGTTTTAAATATGAGGAATTACGGATCATTTTATATTTTTGATTTACGAAAGTCGAATTTAATTAATTATGAGATTGCCTTTTAAAGTTTACGTAAAGAATGAATGAAAGCATTATAAAATAAAGTGTTTACCTAGGATTTTTGCTTAGTCTTCCGCTGCTTCTAATTTGGTGAGGGTTCGAACATGGTAGATGATGTTTTCCATAATACGAGGTTATTCATTTTTTTTAAAGTTCAGCGTAGTAGGTTTGGACGATTCATGTATTTCAAACGGAACAACATTATTGGACTGGTTGGAGCACTATTTTCGGATGGTACTGTTGTTGATCATTCATAGCTGTGGAGATGTTCTGGCGGCGGAGCGTCGATCAATCACTGAAGGGTTTCCTAGCCCATCATGATGATCGACGCTCTAAATAGTAATTTCACTGCGATCATATTGAATACACCGGATAGCACAAACAAAATGAAAAACGAGATGATTACTGAATGAATGAATGAATGAATTCTTTAGATTTTGCTTGATATTTATATGGGTTGGATATTATCTGAGGATCGAATCTCCACCCAGAGTTCAATATTCTTTGAGTTGTCGTTAGGGTCCGTGTCCTACGTAATGTTCACTCAATCCATATGCTTGAGGCAATCTTAGGTTTAGGCAATCTCATATTGCAATCTCAGTTAAAAAATTTATACTTATTCACACCTTTGATGCATACGTGTGTGCGTGTTTTAAGAGAACAATATAATTTACATTAGTTTAAAAGTCGAGCATTTAATCTTTCTCAAAATCATTTCTATAAGCTTTTAACTTTCACTACAGTTATAATTTAAAATAAACCCCTTTTAATTACCCCCGCGGCATATACAAGTAGAAATCATTTATTGAGATTTAAAATGGCATATTAGTGATGATTTATATTTTATTTTTAGAGAATATTATTTTAGTAGATTATATGAAAGCCTTAAACTATTTAATCAGAAATATTAACATTTTATTTTACAGTGTATTTTATAAAGTATTGAAAGAAAACTACATTTATTTTTATCATAAGTTGAAAGTAAATAAAAAATAGAGTGTTTACATTGCCCGTGTGTGTGCGTATATACATGTACCGACTTTGTCTCGGTATATATCCCCGTGATCCGTCCAAAAAAAAATTAAAATGCGAGGCTTGGCATTTTAATTTTTTCACAATAAAATTATTTATTTTTTCCCTTTCTTTTTTTCTTTACCCCGCTCCTCCTCCGTATGGTGAGGGGTTTGAACTTCATTTACTAATTTCAAGGCCCGGGCATTATATGTCCCAATCCTTCGGGTCCCTTCATACAATATGAAGGCATTGTTCCCGTATGCGCGTCCTATGACATAAGGTCCCTCATATAAGGGTTGAAATTTTTTATAAATGGCCTGTTCTGGCCGACTGACCGGGTTTGTCCGTACCATGACTCTGTCTCCTTCCTTGAATATTCCTACCACGACTCCCTGTCTTTTCTTCCGAACTTGGCTCATTTTCTGCAGTTGCCGTTTAGCTTCTTGGGCATCCCTTGTCCGATTTATTTTCTCCTTTTGGGGCCAGGGTTCTTGGGCATATGGGTATGGCCTCCTTCTCCCAAAATGAAGGCGGTCGGGTTCGAAACCAGTTGACTCATTCCGGGTTTCGTTTATCATGCTCACAACCCGTGGCGTTTCCTTTACCCACGCCTTATGGTTTCCATGCACGTATATTCTGAAAAGTCGTCCCAGTTCCCGCATCACTCGCTCGCATGGATTGGCTTGAGGATTTCGAATAGACGTGAGGGCATGCTTAATATTATTTTTTTTTGTCCACTGTGCCCATTCTTTGGATACGAATGGAGTTCCATTATCTGACAAAATTCTTTTTGGTTTTCCCACTTCCCTAAATTGTCGATTTTCCAGAACTCGAATCGCCTGCTTTGCATTTGCTTGACTGATCGGAAAAGCTGATACCAATTTAGAGTACAAGTCATATGCCACCAGCAGGTACCTCCTCCCGTTTGACATCGGTAGTGGCCCATAGAAATCAATAGCTATTGTGTCATTTGGCTCATACACGAGGATGGGTGTCGATATTCCCTCATTCGATCTATTCATTGGCTTTGTTCTGGCGCATGTTATACATTTCTTTATTTCTTTGGTCACATCCCGGTGGAGATTTGGCCAGTAGAACCATTGCTCAATCCATCCGGCGGTCTTGTTGCCCCCGAAATGTCCTCTTTCATCATGTGCCTGGGTTATAATATTCTGTCGTATTGCTCTCGGTACTATCACCCGATAATTCTGCCCATTTCTTGTCTGTCGTTGAAGAAGTCCGTTTCTGACAACGCATTTCTTTCGATGGGCCCATAATGTATTTCCTTGACTATTTGGTATCGCGTGGTACCTGCCAAAATCCATGACCTGTCTACACTCTCTATCTTCCTGTTGTGCTTCCTTAATTTTCTGAAGGCTATAATGCTCCCTGCTTTGGGCTCGTGTCGTCGCTATGTATAACTCCCCGTTTTCCTCAAGGCCTCGTCCCATGGGATATCGGCTAAGGGTATCTGCTATTATATTGTCCCTCCCCTTACAGTATTCTACCGTATAATCAAATTCCTGAAGGGTGAGGCTCCACCTTATTAGGCGGCTGTTTGTCAGAAAACTCCTGTTCAGAAACTCTAAGCTTCGGTGGTCGGTCACGACCACCACTCTTGATCCTACCAGGTATTGCCTCAGTTTCTTGAAAGCCCATACAATGGCCAAGGCCTCTCTCTCTGTGACCGTGTAGTTCTGCTCGGCCTTCGTAAAAAGTCTACTTATGAAGGCGATGGCCTTGCTCTGTCCCTTGCTATCCTTTTGGAACATCATTGCTCCCATTCCTATCCCACTGCTGTCCGTTTGTACATAAAATGTACGTCCAAAGTCTGGGTGTGCCAACACTACGTGTTTTAAGAACCCTTCCTTTATTCGGCGGAAGCTAGCCTCCTGTTCTCCTTTCCATGCCCATGGTGTTTCTTTCCTCAGAAGTCTGAGTAGTGGTTCTATCCCTTCTGAAAAATTTGGATAGTATTGTTTAAAGAAGTTACACAGTCCGAGGAAAGCCTTGACGTCACGCTTCTTTTTGGGCTCTGGAAATTCTTGTATGGCTTGTATTTTTTCAGGATTAGGTGATACCCCCTCTTTACTGATAATATGCCCTAAAAACTTCACTTCGGGTGTCATGAGCCTGCTTTTTCCCAGGTTTATTTTGATCCCTTTCTCTCGACATTCTTGAAATAATTTTTGAAGGCATTTAATATGCTCTTTATTATCCTTAGACGCGATGATGATGTCATCAACATACATAGTGCTGAAACCCTTCACCTCCTCTGACAGCACTCTATCAAGGCATTGTATCAAGCCTGCTCCGCTATTTTTCAGACCAAATGGTATCCGGTTGAACTGATAGGCGATGCCATTATATCGGAATGCCGTGTACTGGCGGTCATCTGGGTGTAGGCTGATCTGCCAGTAGCTGCTGGTCATGTCTAAGGTAGAAAAAACACCTTTCCCGTTGAACCGATTTATTAATTCGCTCATGGGGGGCGGAGCATTTGTGTCCGCGATTGTGATTTTGTTGAGGAGCCTCGCGTCCAGACACAATCGTACCGAACCATCCTTTTTCTTTGCTACGACGATTGGGTTGTTATATGGTGAGGAGCATTTTGAGATTACTCCCCATTCCAGCATGTTATTTATCTGTTTGCCTATCTCTGGCCGGTATTGAAAGGGGATCGGGTATGATCTAGACTGATACGGTTGATCCTGAATGAGCTTTATCCTGTGTTCGTAACCACTGATGACTCCAGGTATGTCGGAGAATACGTCCTTGTATTCCTCAAGGACATTTCCCAATTCCATCTCTTCTTCCTCTTGCTTTGTTCCGATCTCCCCCGTTACCATTTTCTTTTCTAACTCCATACTATGTACGGCCTGTTCCATGTTTTTTGTTTGACCTTGTTCTATAAAAGGTACCATCCTTCCTGAGATCCGGGCTTGTTCTGTTTCATAGTCGATGCTACATTTGTATTTCCCCATAAAATCGGATCCTAATATAACATCGTGTATTAATCCCTGCATTACCAGCATGATTTGGTTATGTTGGTTTCCTGCTATTTTTATGTCTACCCATGCCTGTACTGCTTCTGCCTGGGCCCTTTTCCCATTTGCCAAGGTTATGCGCATTATCTTAAGCGGTAGTGTTTTGAGGTTTGGTTCTTCTTGGGTAAGTTTGCTGAATGTTTCTTGTGACAAAACTGATACTTGACTCCCTGAGTCGAGTAGTGCATGAGTTTTCATTTCCCCTATTTTAACCTCTATTTTAGGGCATTGAGGTCCATTTCTACTTCTTCCCTCTTCCTTTATGATCTTTCCTATATTGGCTATTTGACTTTCTCCCTCTTCCTCATTTTCATCCTTTATCTCTTCTAACCTCCTTATTACCTTGTCCATGTTATCTATCCCTGTCAAAAATCGTTTTGCCCATGCGGGTAATCCCCTTCGTGCTATTCTGATCAACCATTCCTCAGATGGTGCGCCTAAGTTTATTTGTCTTAGCTGTGCCATTCTCCTACGAAAAAAATCTTCCATCGTTTCTCCTGTTTTCCATTCCTCATTTTCTATTTCACGTAAGGCTCTCATTTGTCTTGCTTTCCCCCAATAGCTCTCCTTTATCATTTCTTCATACTGCCTAAATGTCTTTGGTTTTTGTTGTATCGATTTCCACCAATCTAGAGCCCCTTCACGTATGTGGCTGACTGCTATGGCTATTTTACCCTCTTCATTAAGTGTTTTGTAAGCGAATAATCTCTCTAGGCTCTCTATGTGTTCATTTGGGTCCTCATTTCTCCTTCCCTTAAATGTTTGTACTATTTTTCCTATTTCACTTTCCCACATATTATCGTTATTGATGTTCATTTATGACTTAATAAAAAGATTTTTCCTTTCTTTATTTATATCTAAACTGTTACAACTTTTTGTTGATGCTTAAGGAACGTGATTATTTTATTTTTTTATTTATTTATGATAAGAAGTGATTAATCGACGTCTGCGCCTCCATCTCCCGCTATGTTCTCCTTTTATTTATTTCGCTCCGGCTCCAAGTGTTTTATTAAAAGATTTGCGATACTGTGGATCGCTGTATTTTGTTCCGTTTATTATTTTCCTTTTCTCCCTTTTCCTTCCCTTTCTATTCGTCCAAACTTTCGTTTACGTGAAAAAAAATTTTGCGTCTTTTACGAGGTTCGGCCGCTTTTGGCTAATGTCTTGATTTGCTTCTCTCCAAAACATTATTTGTATTAGCCTCACGTTTGGAAGCGCCATTTATGTACCCTGTACCCGGTTCCCTATTAAACCGTTCATAAAAGAGATTGAGAGCTTCAAAATAAACATGATATAGCGTAAAGATTTATTTATTTTCCTATATCAATAGTTGTTCATTATCAACACAAGGGGGCGCCAGATACGATGATTTAATTTACAATTTAATTTCTCGCATCACCTTACGTCATATCAAAACGATTTCGAAGTCTAATCCCCGCCCATAAGCTCAAACTCCCAGCATGGACCAATAGGGTCACTCAGGGTCGCGATGTTAAATTATTATTCTGGTAAAAGACACAATACTAACCAATGGAGAAGAAGCTTGGTTGATTAACAGATCGGTCCAAGCATTGGACCGGGTCATTGGTTATTTGCAACTAATACGGATGTTCGGTTGGCTCATCATTAAAAAAAACAATTAGAAGCTTATAATATCATCCCCCCTTTATCATACAGTCCTGTAGAATTATTTACACTAGCTTTATTGACATTTATTTACATTTACTAATAATAGGCCCTCCCAACTCTTAAACCTATCTTAACTACATAATAAATAAACATCGTGACTTACGGCACGATGTTTATAAATGACATTTTAAAAGAAACAAACAAAAGAAGGATAAGAAAGATGAATCTAAAGTAAAATAATTAATTGCATGAATAAATGCTAACTTTATTAATAATCAAAATAAAAAAAAAATATAGATTTAATTATAGGAAATGATTTGAGAAATGCTCGACTTGTTTAAATACTAAAAAAAATTTATTGAATATAAAAAAAAAAAAAGCAACATTGATTAACAGTTTTATTTACACGCACATACGTGCATTCACGCACTCGCACAGAAAAGAACATATTATGCATAATAAACATGGATGATAAAATACATATTTCCTTTTATATTTTGAAATTAGGTGTGTTATAGCTTATAAGATAATAATTAAGGTCAAAGTTCATAACTGAAAAGTCCTAAGATTTAAATATGAGGAATTGCATAGTATTTGATTTACGAAGGTTGAGATTAAAATAATAAGTTTTAAATATGAGGAATTACGGATCATTTTATAGTTTGATTTACGAAAGTCGAATTTAATTAATTATGAGATTGCCTTTTAAAGTTTACGTAAAGAATGAATGAAAGCATTATAAAATAAAGTGTTTACCTAGGATTTTTGCTTAGTCTTCCGCTGCTTCTAATTTGGTGAGGGTTCGAACATGGTAGATGATGTTTTCCATAATACGAGGTTATTCATTTTTTTTAAAGTTCAGCGTAGTAGGTTTGGACGATTCATGTATTTCAAACGGAACAACATTATTGGACTGGTTGGAGCACTATTTTCGGATGGTACTGTTGTTGAGCATTCATAGCTATGGAGATGTTCTGGCGGCGGAGCGTCGATCAATCACTGAAGGGTTTCCTAGCCCATCATGACGATCGACGCTCTAAATATTGATTTCACTGCGATCATATTGAATAAACCGGATAGCACAAACAAAATGAAAAAAAACGAGATGATTACTGAATGAACGAATGAATAAAAAAAACTGACATCTTTTAGATTTCGCTTGATATTTATATGGGTTGGGTATTATCTGAGGATCGAATCTCCACCCAGAGTTCACTATTCTTAGAGTTGTCGTTAGGGTCCGTGTCCTACGTAATGTTCACTCAATCCATATGCTTGAGGCAATCTTAGGTTTAGGCAATCTCATATTGCAATCTCAGTTAAAAAATTTATACTCATTCACACCTTTGATGCATACGTGTGTGCGTGTTTTAAGAGAACAATCTAATTTACATTAGTTTAAAAGTCGAGCATTTAATCTTTCTCAAAATCATTTCTATAAGCTTTTAACTTTTACTACAGTTATAATTTAAAATAAACCCCTTTTAATTACCCCCGCGGCATATACAAGTAGAAATCATTTATTGAGATTTAAAATGGCATATTAGTGATGATTTATATTTTATTTTTAGAGAATATTATTTTAGTAGATTATATGAAAGCCTTAAACTATTTAATCAGAAATATTAACATTTTATTTTACAGTGTATTTTATAAAGTATTGAAAGAAAACTACATTTATTTTTATCATAAGTTGAAAGTAAATAAAAAATAGAGTGTTTACATTGCCCGTGTGTGTGCGTATATACATGTACCGACTTTGTCTCGGTATAATATATATATATAGTTAAATTTTACCTGAGAAGATAAAACAATAGTTACTAATTTATTATTTTTTTGGCTAGTATTGTAATACTATATGATTTTGTATTTTATTTACTATTAATAGTGTAGTATTAGGCAGTAATGAATATATCATATATAAGTTTAAATTATTATTTTTATTTTCATTATAAACCTTTATTTTTTGTTGTTGTTGTTGTTGTTGTTTTCAGAATATAAAATGATTTTAAAAATAATAATTTTTAAAATGTTAGAGGCAATAAATAAAAGTGCTAAATATTATTACAATTTTAATACCGAAATTGTTCATCTGAATAAAAAAAATGTTATGACTGCATGTTTTTCATATTATATTACATATAAAACAATTTTGTACAATAAAAATAAAAAATTATATATCTTTTGCAAATAATACTATTCACTGAAGTTGCTATTTTCTTTATAACCATATAAATGCAATATTTTTTGGAATACAAATGGTTTCATCTACTGATTAAATCTGTAATTCAAGTGTATTGATTTTATGGAGAAAAAAAAATGGTAGCTATTAATGTCAAAATTAAAAACAAGTGTTTTTTCGTAGTATTCACAAAAAAAGAGTAAAAGAACAATATCACTATAACATCTCTGTAAATCATATGAAAGGATTAAACATTAACATTAGTTGGGTATTTTATTTTAAAAATATATTTATTGACATAATAAAATTGTACAGATGAATAATAAATGCACTTTGTTAATGTTGGCTCATCCATTGCTGGCATTGGTCTGGTATATATATGCCAGAGCCATTCTCTGCACTAGCAGGTTGATAAATGAGTACATACATTCCATTTTGTTGGTATTGACCACCTTTTTTAAGGTTGGTCCAATAATGCTAACTTATCAGCTGGGATACATGTAGTGTGAAATCAATGCCTCTCTAGTAGAATCCGGCATGTTGCATCATAGACTACTTCATTTACGCTACACTACAATGTGGATATATTAGGTCCAATATTCATGTAGAGTTTGTGGGCCATACTAGTAGGCTAACATTAGTTAGGTATTGTATTTATTTTATTACTTTATAATGAGTGTTTACAATTAATCCACAGTGGCTGTAATATGATTTTATAAAGTAAATTCTACAAAATGGTATCTGATACTACTCATGCAAACTGTAATTTTGAGATATTATTAAGGTTTCATTTTTTATTATAATTATTATTTGCAATAAGTCATCATCATCATCATCAATCATTATCAATCCACTGCATGATGAAGGTCTCTCCAAGTTCAATCCATCTCCAATTTTTAGCTCTCTTCTCCACATTGACCATGCACACTTTCTTATTTCACCCATCCATCTCATATGTGGTCTCTTTCTGGATCTTTTACAATCTCTTGGAATCCAGTTTAAGATATCAATTGTCCATCTATTATTATCTCTTCTAGCAATATGTCCAGCCCAACTCCGCTTCAGTCTTTTAATTTTTTCAATGAGGTCATTAACACCTGTTTGTTCTCTTACCCATATATTGGAAGTAAATCAGTCTTCACACATGCACTGTTTTAATATAAACTGACACAAATTTACTATAATCAGAGGATTGGCATTTATGTAAAAGGCTTAAAGGACAAGTAGATTCACTTATTTTTTAATATCTTTGCTACAGGTGAGTGTGTATAAATTTATATTAAAACAGTGCATATGTGAAGACTGATTACTTCTGAATATATCACAATAAATGCAGAGTTGCATAAAAAATAAATATTTATCAATGTAACAAGTTTTATAAATAAAATGTAGAAAGGAAATGGTCATAACTAACAAAACTTGTAGAGATAAAATTATTTGTATTTAGACTACAGTGGTATGAGTTCAAGCCCCAAAAGTGGCATAAAACTGTATATGTGAGCAAAATTGAAACTAATTTATTTTTTCAAATTATTTGTAAAAAGATGCTGAGTCAGATATCTGCACAATTTATAAAATTTCTATAAAATTAAGACATATAAATGTTTCAACAATATCACAAACCACTTGTGGCTGGCTGTTGAAGATAAAGTAGAAATGTTTAAATCAAAAATTTCTTTAAAGTGTCAGATCCATTAGAGTTAATTGTGATTTGGACATAATGTCTATAACACTGCATAAATCTTTTTATAATTAATCAAGGTTTTTCACTTCTAGAAATACAAATATCTAAACTTTTGAATAGATTTAAACTGAATTTTTGTTTGAAATTGTTATTAATTTATTACAGAATATATAATTCTCAAAATTTTTATTCATAGATGGAGAGCATGGTGCATTGACATAAGTATATCCATATCTCAAATCCATAACAAGGGATTAATTGCACACAAGATACATCCTAAAAAGATTAAGCCTAAGCAAACTTTTGATTGTTTTCCTTACCTAATCATTCATTCAGTTTTGGTCTGTACATGACAGTGTATTTATTTCTAGTTAGAAAGTAAAGATCTCTAGTTAATCTTACTAATTACGTAAATATTGACATGTTGATTATTGTAATATGATGAGGACTTTTACCTTAATTGTGGTGATATAATAGGTATGACTTTTGTGCTTATAGTTTATTTTGACATCTATTTTTTTTTGCACATCAAATTAGAAGTGAATGAACAGCATTACTATTGATTGCCTCCAACAATATAATAATGATTTTTACTGTTCGGGATTCAGAAAAATAAACCATTTGACAAAATAATAAATAACATTCATATTACTGTGTGAAGAGTGCATTATGTGTGACTGTATCTAACAATAATATTATTATTAATAATCAATTCAATAATAATATATGGAAATCATACACAATAATAAAAAAGAAATCATATTGATTTTAAAAATAAATAAATAAATAAAAATTATATTTATGTGACACAAGAAACTCGTTCAAAAACAATTCAAGGAATCTAAGATTATTGTACATTCTCTGAGTAAATTGATAAAAAAAAAAGCTTTATCATTCTGGAGATCATACACTTTTATATCAGAAATGTTAGTCTTGACGTTCAATCCAGGAACATTAAGTTGTTGAGTTCTTCACACTACCACTATACTAAGCCATACAAGACTTTAGAAAATTAAGTTTAAAAAATCCTCCAGAACTTTCTACTTAAATGTCCCTTTCTGCTTGGAATGAGACATGTCATCAACTCCTGTCTTTCCTTGCACAGAAATACCATCTTCAGCCTCCAAGAATCCATAGAAACAGGGGTCTTTGCAACTATTAGATTATCAGTTTTCCTCATCTATGCACTCTGGTTGCTCCGATGTGCCATTATTTTTGACCAGAGAGTCCAATCAGTGAATCAAAAGCTATTGGACCTAATTCAGTCTCTCAAAACCAGAGATACCAAACTAGCCTCACCCTCACTCCTCACAGACACTTGTAAAATCCTCCAACTCTCATCCTTTCAGCCTCTGTCATAGAACTCAATCATTCAAAGGTTTGTGACCCATGCGGTGCTTGCCCAATGAAAACATGCATCTTGGACTAGCCTGGATTACACACTGTTTCCCCTTTCCACTTCCCATTCCCTTTTCACATGTATCCTTTCCCTCTTACCATGTTGCTTCTGAAATTTCAATTTATCAAATAATCACTCCCTAGTAAACCTTTTTCTAACTATATTTGTATCTGGTTTTTTTTTTTTTTTTATGAATAAACTTTCATCACTGAGAAAAAAAAAGACCACATAAAATTAAAAAAAAGTATATGTAAATAGATAAAAATAAAGCCCAGTGCAGAGGGAAGGCGTCTCAAACAGCATCAAATATAAGAAACCAGATATAAGAAACCGGATACCTATTTACTTACCAAAGTTAGATAGTTTGTCCTGGACAGCTACGCGGAAAAGAAAATTTTAAAATTGATCGAAACAGTCAATATGTTTTGCAATTTTACCTAAATTCAAACCCAGAACGTTATAGTGGTGGGCATGGTGGGCAGGTGTGCAACGTTGTACCAGTAAATGCTTTTCATATGCAAATGTATAATTGATTTAATAATGAAACATAAAAAAATTCTGATTTCTAACTAACATTTGCTTAATTTTGCTTTCAGTTTTTCATTTAATAAATGTATGAATAATCGAATGCTTGACAAAGTAAATATTTTAAAAAGTAATCTGTATTTTAATAATTTATCATCAACTTATTGACTTGTGGTTTGTAATATGTAAATCAGAAGCTAAGCACCATCTATCAAAAAAATATCAAAAGTTAATCAATGTCATGTTAATTTAAAAATTTTAATACTGAACCTTTAAATCTAGATGAGATTTTACTTATAATTTGATTACTATTCACTTTGTGAAAGCTCTAAATTAGTTTATTGTTTACTTTACGTAATTCTCCTCATTCAAGGTTCTGAAAAATCAGAGATGATAAGTTGAGTGATTTATTTTCTGTCAGCATTGAAAGAGGCGGTGACCTTACTCCCCAGGTGGTAACTCGTAGGAAACTCATCTTTGTTCTTTTTTTAAAAAAAATAATTATGAACTATTTCAGTCTATTAATTTTTAAAAAGTATTCTCTATATTGGCGTTATAAGGCATAATTATTTAAGTGAAGCTAACGTGCATCCTGTAGATTAATTATATTTGGTTACTTGAAGAATATTAATCATCTTTAAGAGAACTCATTAAGAAATGAATAAAATATACGTTTTTTTTTTTTTTACAAGATAATAAAAATATATTCAAGAAAAGTATTTACGTTTTTGCACTCGTTGTAATTCAATGAAAATAAATGCATAATGGTATAATCACTTTGAGGTCATGTGACATTCAAGCGCCGGAAGTGACAATTGAGCGTCGACTCCGGAACATTTATAAATAACGTAATGATTCTAATTTAATAACAATAATTATATTTAGTTGAAAGCGAATTTAATTTAAAATTGAACATGGATTTAGAATAAGACTGCACCTTAATGTTAAATATTTAATAATGTAAACTGATCACATAATTATTGTGAAGTTCCGCAATTGATATGTTATAACAATAAAAAAAAATATTACTTTATAAAACAACTGAAACCCACAGGCTTAATATACACCTGTATCTATATATGTAATATACAGGGTATATGAGCACTGACTTTCACACGACCCACCACTCTCCACACTATCTCATAACACTGATACATTGAACACATATATGTTGAAAAGATAAATAATCACCAATATAAGTATTTCATGCTAAACCAGCAATCTTAATATATATCTGAGCCATTATAGCATATATGTGTAGAGATGGTAATCTGGACCAACTGATGATTGCTGGTTTAGCATGAAATACTTATATTGGTGATTATTTATCTTTTCAATATATATGTGTTCCAAGTGTATCAGTGTTAAGAGATAGTGTGAAGAGTGGTGGGTCGAGTTAAAGTTTGTGCTCATATACCCTATATATTTTATAAAACAACATATATATATATATATTACTTTTGGCTTCATTGCTTCGGGGTTCATAAAAACTTGAGAACTGGAAGTAAAGAGTCTAGATTCTATTCATGAATCTTAAGCTTTAGTGTCAGGCACCTACCAAGGCACACAATCTATCATTCTACCATTGTACCAAACTAGACAGGAAAGATGCACTAATAAGTTGTTTTAAGAGGGTCACAAGCAATTGTAATCTACCAGTAACAATAATCAAGCATTACTACTTGGTCATAATATTTACTCCTTCACCTAGTTGACGTGTACAAAGTCCAAATTTAAGCTAAGCCAGCTGTACACTCAGCACATTGCTGTAGAAACAATATACAAGAAAGGTTTTAACTTTAAGAACTTTGTTACTCTGAATATATAATATTAGTAAAATATTTCAACTAGTGACTTGCTGTTTGAATTTCATAAATTAACTAAGTCTTAATCATGCATGTACTGTTCTTTATAGATTGAACTATAATGCCACATTAATTATTTTCCATTTATTTTTTACTATAATGCTTTCTTCAGCATATTTCATTACTCATTGACTGCTGCTATTTTACAAGCAACATACTGCTTGTGCTCACATTACACACTAAACTACTCTCTGGTTATTCTCTCTCTACTGCTCTAGGTAGACCATTTTGTTTAATATGAGCTAATTTGTATGAAATCTTTGTATTAACCTCTTGCTTAGTTAGCATATTTAAGTTATTTTTATATTTACATTATTTCATTTATTGTGCATATCAATTATTTTGAGAATTAAACTTTAACATTTTTTTTTATTTTGCTTATTTTTTTATGCACACACTTCTATAACTTTATTGTTCTTTATTAGTCAGATATAGAGGTACTTGTGTGCAAGCTAAATTCCAGCACCTCTATTTATAATTCTATGAACAGAGCCAGACTGGTAGTGATTCAATGGAACAAGTCCTCACATGTTTCAAGGCCTTAGCCATATCTTTTGAAAAATCAAAAAAATTAAAATATTTTATCACATGCTAAGTCAGCTATGTTTTCTTTAATTTTTTGCCAAAACTTTGTAATTTGTAGGTCCTGAAATAAAAAAAATGTAAGAAGTAATACACATGTAGAACCCCTGATTAGGGTTAATCAGATATTTAAGCTGCATATAATGGGTATAATTAAATGTTTCACAATCTTCTGGCCATGTTAATGAAAAATCAGAATATGCCAAGGATGATTCTCTTCATTAGCATATTTATCTATCCTAATCAGAATTCGCAAACCAAATTAAATTAGGACGATGTTATTAAAAGATTCACTATAAAACATTGAAGAAAATAAAATATAGCTTTTTGCATAATTTGTATTTTATTTATTTATTTTTTTAAAAACTGAATCAAAATCACCTATATAATTTATAATAAATAGGTAATTATTTATACATTGTGATTCTTATTATTTATTCTATAGTTATATATAATCAATATGTTGAATTCACTCGCTCATTTAAAATTATGTAAATAAACTAAGCATATATAAGAACAAATGTTAAGGGATAGGTAATATTGTCGGGCTTTTGAAGAGTTTATATTATATAACTCGTGGGAAGCTTCAGTTTCTTCCTGTCTAGTTATACATACATTATAAGTAACAGTTTGTGCAATTTTAATATATCCATATTTACAAGTAAGTTAACATTTTTAAAAAATATATATTTAAATGTTTTTATCATGTGTAAAAATCCTTCTCCCCCCTTCTATTATCAAATAAAATTAATTAAATAAAACAGAGTGAATTCTATACAATTTTGTTTAACAAAATACAGTAGAATCTTCATTTTTTTAAAAAAATTATTTGTCTATTAACTATCCTGACATTGATACAACAATGTAATAAATAATGATTAATTAATTAAAAATAATGCTTGTTTTTTATTTGGTTTATTTCGGATTCTCTCATGCATACGTTGTTTTTGTTTTTTTTTAACAAACTTAGCTTTTCAACTATTTGTTCAATAATAGAATATTTAAATTTCTTCATGATTTATTTTTTATATGCACACTATTTCAATATAATAACTAACTCAAGCTATATAATCCACTATATAAGGGTTTTAAGGATTTACATTTACTTAAAGAAACCATTTTTCAAATTTACATTGTTTATTCGACAAATTTTTAAAAACCATTAACATATCTTTCACTTTCTTTTGTTTAATAATAGATTATAATAACTAAAAAAATCATAGAATTATTTTTTTTCCCACTATTTTGTAGGCACTTTTCCAGTAGAGTTGTTACAAGTGATATTGTGTGTTTTTTTACAATCCTCAGTGTGGCATTAAATAATACTATCATTTTAAATAATGTGCACAATATATTTTTAAAAAAATTTTTTTTTAGCTAATTCTGTTTTTCCTGGATCAACCATATATTTGTGTAATATTATGGCTCAATTATGAATTATAGCTGAATAACAATTTCCATGACATTCTAAGCCCAATGAAACGCAAGATTAGTAATACATATAAACAATTATATTGGTATTATATAATTCTTGATACAAGTCTTCTACACATTTCATGATGTCATCTCTCTTTTTAGTAATAATTCCATCTTTTTTTCTTACTGCAGATATAAATTTCCTACCAATACCAAAATGTTGTTTTACACTCTTTAGACTTTTATTCTCTTCTATACAGCTTTCCTTGCTAGTTCACAATTATACTTTCTTATATCATTTTCAACTCTTTTCCACACAATTTTACAAAATTTGAGATATTCAATCTTTTTTAATGCATCATTGTTGTATATTTTCATATTCCTTCTTTTCATCATAAATTCTCTAGTCTCAGTAAAATTTTTATTGGTCAATTGCTGCTTTTTCCTAGCAGCTATCTTTGTTGCAGTTTTTAAAAGTGTATCAGTTATTTTCCTATTAATGTCATTCAAATCTGAATCATGTTCAAAATCTACTAATACTTGAAACCGATTTGTAAGTTCTAATTTAAATTCATTAGAATGTTTCTATCAAGAATTATATAGTAATAAAGAACAAGTGCCTCCTATACCTATTGTATCTTCCGAATTTCCCAGAATTTTGAATGAGGAAGTGAGACATGCAATTAAATTTATGAAGAAAGGGAAGGCTCCAGGTAATGATGGAATTATAATTGATTTATTAAAAGAAGCAGGTGAATAAATATATATTTTTTTTAGAAAAGTTATATACCAAATGTCTAAATGATAAAGATATACCAGATGATTGGAAGAATGCAATATTAATATTAATATTTAAAAAAGGTGATAAAGAAGATATTAGAAATTAAGGATCTATCAGTCTTTTATCAGATACAAAATTTTTACTAAGATAATTTCAACTCATCTACAGAAAACACTGGATTTCCACCAACCAAGTGGATTTAAAAGTGGTTTTAGTACAGTAGATCATATCCAGGTTTTGAGAGAAGTTATAGAAAGGACAAATGAATATGAGTTGCCATTACGCTTAGGATTTGTAGATTATGAAAAGGCATTTGATTCTATAAACATTTTTTCAGTGATTAAAGCATTGTATCATCAAGGTGGAGATCCAGGATATTGTCATATTTTAAAGAATATATATAAAAATGCAACAGCAACAATTAGATTACATAATGATAGTAGGAAAATCAACATTGAAAAAAGTGTAAGACAGGGTGACTCCATATATCCAAAACTTTTTACAACAGTGCTGCAAGAAGTACTTTGTGGATTAAAATGGAAAACTAAAGGAGTGGAAGTAAATGGAAATTATTTAAGTCATTTAGATTTTGAAGATGATGCAGTTGTTTTTTGCAAATAATGCTTTAGAGTTACAGGAAATGTTACAGAAGTTATCAGAGGAAAGTATGACTAAAGATAAATGTTAAAAAGACTAAAGTAATGTTTAATAGATTTTCTCAAAATATGAAAATAAAGATTGATTATAATGAGTTAAAAGAAGTTAACAGTTACAAATATCTTGGTCAGATTATTAATACAGATGGAAATATAATAGATGAAATTAATCATACAATTAAACTTGGTTGGAGTGCTTTTGGTAGAAATAACTTGATGCTAAAAGGAAATATGCCTATGTGTTTGAAAAGGAAGGTTTTTAATAAATGTGTTTTGCCAGTTCTTACTTATGGGTCTGAGACTTAGACACTTAGTGGAAGAGCAATACAGAGACTTCAGACTACACAAAAAAGTATGGAGAGATGCATGTTGGGAGTAACAGGAAGAGATCAAAAATGTAATGTATGGGTAAGAGAACAAACAGGTGTTACTGACCTCATTGAAAAAATTAAAAGACTTAAGAGGAGTTGGGCTGGACATATTGTTATAAGAGATGATAATAGATGGACAATTGAAATTTTAAACTGGATTCCAAGATATTGTAAAAAACACAGAAAGAGATCACATGTGAGATGAATGGATGAAATAAGAAAATGTGCAGGGGTGATGTAAAGAAAAAAAGCTAAAGATAGGAAAAGATGGATTGAACTTGGAGAGCCTTTCATTATGCAGTGGATTTTTAAATCAAAAAATATCGATATTAAAAAAAAAAAAACAAGATACAGTATTACATTGGTATTAATCCCCTAATCCCACATTTTTGCATCTGATAGTCAACACTAACTATACAGAACATATAATAGGAGAGCTTATAAAACATGACTGATAACCCTAATTATCTACTATGTGTATGAATAATGAGGTAATATTTTTAAATAGATTTATTTGTAAATAAATTATTAATATTAATGTGATATTATTTACATAAAGTAAAAAGTTTAAATAAAAGTAATTCAGAAATCTAAACATTAACATATATATTAATTATTGCAGCAAAATGGAGCTGATCTATTCAGTTTAATGTTATGATAGACTCTATAATATTTACAATCTCTTAAACAATTGTCACAAGAAAGAATAAAAAAAGTAATTCTATTTAAAAAAACATTTGCTATCACATGTTTTTAACCATAGTTATTCAGAAATTGCTTGTTGTCAGTTTTCCTACCTTAATTCTTTGAGTAAACAATATTAATTTGCAATACCAGATCCAGTTTGAAATCAACTAGAGCAATAAGAATTCAAAGGTCAGCCTGAAAGTAGTGATACTATGAGTAAAAATTTAAAATCAATTAACATATCACACCATAATGAAGAGATCCTCATTGATCTTATGACCAAACTGACAATCAAAAGTCAACAAGACAATCAAATGCAAATAGCCACTCAGCAAGAGATAAATAATTACACTAATGCTTTGAAGCCAATTACCATAAGTAATGCCACCACAAAGACATATATCCAATTAACCATTGGATATGTATATAATTAACCACTGAACCAGAGTTCAACACATTAGCCAGTGAATACAAGCTTAATGATGACAACAATGTTAACATAAAAATGTCAACCCCAACATCCACATAAGATCATCAATCTCACAATGAACAAAGGGCATGTATAATAGTCAATACTCATCCATGCAAATTATGAAAAAAATATCATGCCTTTTACCAATAACAATCAGCCAACAATTGCCACTCTCAAAACCAAAAGAAAAACAGGTTGCCCTAAAAAAGTATGAAAATCAAAATCAAAAACAGAAGATATCCAATATAAATCTACTGGGACTAAAAATGATCATAGTTCACTAACTTCTATTGACATAACATCTCTGGAAAAAATCTGAAAAATATATAACAACATCCATCTACACACATGGATAGAGAAACAATAACAAATGTCACAACTCAGGTTTTACTGTCATGAGCTAACTGCACCAAAAGGTAGTCTGATACAATAAACCATTTAACCACATGGTGCAGGTTCTCCTGTCCTGTTAACTGCAACATCACATAGAAATTTAAGCAATCTAACAAATAAAAAAATTACCTTGTTTAACATTAGAGGTATTAATTTAGTTTCTAAATGATACCATCTAAACCAAATCAATGGATATTATTAAGCATATGCTTTTGGGCTTCTTGAAACAAAGATTTACAGTGACTCCAAAATTAACTCCTCAATTTACCTAAATAAGCAGGGATTTTGTGCATGTTCCAGAGTCATTGTGTCTTCATCAGCTGGTACTGTAATCATTATTGCTTCACCTGCCCAATTTCATCTTTCATGATTCTATATCTAAATCTATACCTATTAAATATCACATTATACCACCATAATAAAACAATCATTATATTCATTTATATTCCCCCAAATTCAAAAACTATGTCAAACATACTTGGATCTACTCCATGCCCAATGATCCCTATGAGTGATTTTAATCTTGATTGCTTTGCATTTACCTTCAAGTAGTTGCCCCTGATTACCACCACTTTTATGAGGACCAAAAGTGTATTGCCAAAGAATTATATTACATTTTATAACACATGCCATGACACTTTTATCAACTTTTGTTTTTATTCTCAATGTTGAACCATATAATTGATCTAACTCTTACTCCTTCTCAACTCTCTGATCACTGTTTGCAAATCATCTCACTATCTTCAATGTTATATCATTGAATTGATCTACCACTCCTTGTCCTTTCTCTGATCACTCTCTGCAAACCATTCCACTAAACCTCACTGGCCTTCAAAACACTAAATCTTAATGAAAAAGAAATCAAGATTGTCTTTCCATAATTTACTATTGAGTTTTTGTTTTCAGAAATATACATAATTCTCAACTAACTAGAAACTTTAACCATTGATCCAATCCAAAAATATGTTTTATGACTATACTAGTCTTTAACATTAACCACATAACACTACAATTATCATCTTCTACTCATATCATGTCACTGGTATTGATAAAATACACAAAATAATAGTCATGTTAAAACTCATGGGCAATAACCATTAATACAACATAACCATATAAAACCATCAAACATTCCAGAAACATTAAAAAATACTTGTCTACCAAAAGAGAATAATCTATCTATGGTAGCAGCATATGTGGATCTGAAGATACATTCATTGGGATCTGAAAACCCCTTTCCAATGTTAGAGTCCACTCGGTCATTCTGGTTGAAAAAGTTAATTACACTGAACATAATATGATTCATCCAATTTACCAGCACTTTCAGCAAATATAAAAAAACACCTAATGGATTCACATCTAATACAGAACCCTTTGGACAGCCTGCAATACATTACCCATTTAAAATTTGATTAATTTTTCAATAAACAACAGTTATTCACAAAGGATGTCAGCCTGGAATGCAAGGGATCCCAACATTTGTTTTTCAATATCGTAGTCAATTTATTACAAAATATTTTTCTGACATTGTCAACTACTTCAAAAAAATATATTAAATCAAAGGTCACTATCCATATGCCATGTTTCCTTTTATCAAGAAGCCAACACTCACATCCTTTCTATCCAATCTGTGATCTATCTCTATGGCCCATTATTCATTAAGATTGTGGAGAAAGTTGTCATGGATTAGCTTGAACCACATTTACTCCCTCAAATTTCAACAATACAGTTTGTAAAAAGGGGGTTGTCTGCCACCTATGCTGCACTAATGTTCTAACAATCTCTAATACTGTTCAAGAACACAAAAATATGCATCAATAGATGTTCAAATTGCCATTCAGGCTTTCTTCCATTCAATTCAGATTAAAATCTTAATAGATATGCTTTTTATTATAACTATCTCACCAACACCCCTATATCTAATTACCAATTTATTGTTGAATAAGAAAATACACATTAACCCTAATCATAAAAAATCACCTGCCTTTATCTCCATATGACCATTCTCCCATCCATCACCATTAAATTAAATTCGATTTATATTTTACATCAACTCACTTTTAACATGAATACAACAAAAAATAACAAGTATCCAAATTAATAACATCCCACAGCACATCCCAAGTATTACATACATGAATAACATTACTATTTTCCTCGCTTCATTAAAAAAAGCTTATTATACTGCCAAAAAATTCTACTAGAATATACATCAAAGTGACATATTGGGCTTAATTTAAAGAATACAGCTGCACAACATCTATTTATACACCAGCAAACCATGTTATAAAACCTTTCAATGAAAACCAACTGGATTCCTTGGATTCCCATTTTGTCTTGCATGGTATGAGACAAACCACTTAATATAAGCTCAAATAAAATGCATTACAAATTATCACTCTCTTTCTAAAACACATTTATCAATTTATTCATATTCTATTTTTTTGACATGAGAAAAATTATTTACTTATTGCCAGTTATTAAATGTCACTAAATTATTCACCTCAAATATTTCCTCATTGTGTGAGAAACTGTTCTCAGCTGACAAGTCATACAAAATGGACTTGAGCTACATGCTATGGACTTGGGCTACATGCTATGGATGTTTTTAGCATCCAAAAAATAGTCACCATTATAGTGACAACACTATAACATTTACCTGTTCTTTATTGTTGCTTGCTGTTAAACCCACTGATAAACCACCACTCTCATCAGGCTTTTTCAATCTCTTATCCAATTTCTCTGAAGCATACCCTTTCAAATAAATATTCATGATAATACTAAATATTTCTTCTGACAAGTTTACACTCTGGTTTATACTCACTCACCACCTAACTCTTTCCCTTCCATGCTTGGCATTAACAATTCACAATTTCTACAGTACTGAATCAGAAGATAATCACTTGAACTTTTTTTTTATTTCTTGCTATGGACCAATCTTAATGCTTTATCTTCCTCATACTTTCTTCAGTGCGGTCTGTTATATAAACATATTGATTCACATTGTAGTCCATGCAATAATGCTGTGGAAATGCAGCATCACACCTTTTCATGTATTTCTTTAAACAAGACTTGTGAAGTCATGACCAGTACTTAAATAATGTAATTAAACAATCAAATACCTCATTACAGCACATTATTCAATCCTAGAAGAATCCCATAACTTCCATTGCATATTCACTCATCACACATTTTACCCAAGAACACAATACCAGGAAACATTAATCCACCTTTGTTAACAAGTTAAAGCAACTAAGATAATTGTTTAGGCAAATTGTGCACCCTGAAATCTATACTGCCATGTGGTCTCTCTTAAAACAGACTGCTGACCTATGAAAAACTAATTGAAGTGCATTTCTATGAAGCCAAATGCAAAGTGAACATTTCATAAATAGCAAGATAAATTGTTTGCCTTAGTAGATGGGGTATTGACATAGTATTTTCAATGGACATGAAATAATCTTGATATCTGTGAACACTATGACTTTAACATTGAAAATGATATCGAGGCCAACCTATCAGCTGAACAGAACAAAAATAATATTGAAAGAACATGAACCCTTATCTTCACAATAATTCTTACTCCTCAAGTGTTGACCAATATGTATTACATATATGTTATCTTTGCATGTACATTTTTATAATGAATTTAGTAATAGCCATGGAAACAACTTATGCAGATTACAATCAATTATGTTTGAACACTTATTTAGACATGAGGCCCATATTAAGAAAAAAGTGTTCATAGAGAAAAATAATGGCCCAACACAATTTATATCTAAAACACCATAGGAAATGATGTGAAGAGAATCTAGACTATCCTGTTTCTCAAAAATTAATATGTCAATGTAACTTATATAATCAATGGCACATATATAAAAATGTAAGTCCATATAAGTCAATAAAATATATTGTTGAAATGTAATAAAATTAATAATAATGATGATGATGATGATGATAATAATAATTTTTTTTCTAAATATAAAAATGCAATAGGTTTTAGTTTTAATTATAAATTTATTTAAACGCAAATTCATTACATAAATAATATTCATTAAGGCTGTAGCCTCAATCACATGCGTATAAAATGCGATAGTAGGGACCTCTACAGGTCTTTAAACCACAAGCTATATTCATTAAGGCTGTAGCCTCAATCACATGCATATAAAATGCGATAGTAGGGACCTCTACATGTCTTTAAACCACAAGCTTACTCTTTTCTTCCAAGAGTAAGCTTGTGGTTTAAAGACCTGTAGAGGTCCCTACTATCGAATTTTATATGCATGTGATTGAGGCTACAGCCTTAATGAATATTATTTAGGTTCTAGTTTGTTTTCCTATAATATATTTCAATCAACTGCGATACAATAAATAAACTAAATCCTATTTTATTCCATGAATTAAATCCATTATGAATCTACCCCCAATTTTTTTTTTTTTTGTAATCCACATTTTAATTCTATCCATTAAAATTTACGTGAGTAATTTAAAAATTATTGAGATTATAACTACAGTTTTATAGGTAATTATGATCTATTTTTCCCCCTTATATAATAGTCAATTCTTATATATTTCCATACATCTAAAACTTTATAATTATATATAGTTTCATTAAACCTTATTTTAAATTAAACTTTGTGTATTATTACATATCTACTATTATCTCAGTTGACAATTTGTCTAGTACTCTTGGTTTTTTATTTTTTCCTTTTATATATATATTATTCTATTCATTTCCACAAATTTGTCTATCCATCTTAAAATATAAGCTTTTTAATGAATCATATTTTCTTACAATTTTCTTTCACCGAAATACTTCCTTACAAATTCATTAACTATATTTTTTAGATTTTCTTTATATTTACACATACTGTTCTTTGCATTGTTCATCTTCATATATCTCACTTTTTCACAATTTTCTTTTACCATACTATTAATTTCCTTATTGTCTTCTTATTAAGGTCATCCCTTTTTTATCTTAATTTTAGTTTAGCTATTTATTTTTGTTCTTAAGTAGATAGTCTATGTAACTTATTTTCTCCTTGTCCATTTGTTTCTAAATCCTTTCTCTATAATATGTGTATGCATCATTCTTTCTTTTATATTTTTCCAAAAATTTTTCCTCCATTTTTATGTATTAATCTTGTTAAATGTAAATAAACCTTTATTTCCAAACATATAATCTTTCATAATTGTTTCCAATATATTATTAAACATATTTATCATTATTGTTTATTTCCTACCTACTCTTTACAACCTTTGTATAAATTTCCTTAATTGTTTTTATAGATATTTCAATTTTTTGTAATATTAGCTAGCACCACTTCTATACAATTTTTTTTTTCAACTAATACTTTACTTCCTTTTTAATTAGCAATAAACATCACATTATCACCATTTTTTATGTTTGCTTATAACTGTTATTAAAACTAGCACAACTCTTCATATAGTATTGCATTTGATTCTAAGATCTAGGTGCAGTGCTCTCAGATCCAAGGCTCATCACTGGCAAAGGCCACAAGCCAGAAACTAGTCAGAGATATTGGATGAGTAGGCACTAAATGGAGATTTTATGCACAAGCCTTCTGACATCCATTGATTACTCTGGCTTCCACTGAGTGGCTATACTGTATGGAGTTTTGCCCTTTTTATTTCCCCATACATAAACAACAAAAGACTTTGAATCTGCATTGACCATGTACATTTTTATTATATGGTGAAATTTCCAATTTTTAATCCATTTTTCTCACATATTTCCATTAATAATTTTTCTTTCATATTCTTAATGCTATCAATTTCATTACTATAATAATTCATAATTCTAAGGTCAATAATTTGCAATTATTCTCTCTAAACTCATTTAAACCTCTTTATAATTAATTTTAAATACTATTATAACATTTTTACTCTTCCTAAGCCTATATTATATAAACTAATATACACCTGGGT
Source organism: Epiperipatus broadwayi (assembly GCA_028023455.1). Lineage (NCBI taxonomy): Eukaryota > Metazoa > Onychophora > Udeonychophora > Euonychophora > Peripatidae > Epiperipatus > Epiperipatus broadwayi. The sequence continues at coordinate 141,675 of JAQFVV010006895.1, read as the reverse complement.
CTCATTTTATGCAGTAGATAGGTTCTTCAGAAAATGTGCACAAAAGAAATCACTCAAAAATAGACTTACCTTATCTTGAAAAATGGGGGATACGTACAGTAATTTTCAAAAATCGCATAAAAGCAAAGCAACAACATAAAATTACTTTAAAATTCACATAAAAAAAGGGAAATATAATATGACTAATAAAAAATTTCAAATTTGAAAAAAATTGATACAAGACAAACATTTTTTATTAACTACAGTATTTAATTTTATTCAAAACAATATATTTTTATGTGTAATTTACAGTATTTTACATATTTTTTCATATATGTACAGTATTTTAATCATTATCACTATTTGACAATATGCAAGTTCATTTGTAAACTAGTAAGACATCAGATTCATCATGAAACAAAATACAACTAATACCAACTTCATTTTTTAAAATTGTTCTTACAATACACATACTCAAACTAAAATGTTTTCCAATCACTGTTGATTCTTCCCATTTCACTAAGCAATCTAAAATGGAAATTTTTGTTTCCAAATAAATTCATTTTTCTGGGTGTTTTTTCTTCTCCATTGGGGTAAACTAAAAGTTTAAAACAAAAGTAAGAACTTAGAATTATGATAATAAAAATACACCTACTCACCATTGTTGGGCAAAATTTAATTAAAACTAACAATTAAAAATCAACTTCTTATTTTTGTCTTTAATTTTTTAATTTTCAATTCTGTTTAAAAATCAAATTTTATTGTTTCAGATCACATTATGTAATTTTTAAATTGTTAATTATAATTAAAAATCAGATTTTAATTTTTAATTGTCAAATTTAATTTTGCCCATCACTGTTACTCACCTTTTAAAAATAAACTTGCAGACACTAAATGATTAATTATTTATGTACTCTTTTTTTTAAAAAGCAAAAATAAAATGTGATTTAAAATTCAAAAACAACAACATGCATAATATAACATTTGAACAGATTTACTTTATAATCTTGTAAAATTTAATGTGTGTGTGTATAAAATGGGAAAATCGTGATTTTAAGTGAATTATGAACTTCTTTATTGCATAAAATCTATTACAGTACTATTCTAAAGTGCTGAAAATGTTGAAATTATTAGATGAAAATATAACTCTCATAATACGCTATAACTTTAAATATGACATGTGAGTGCACAAAATTTATAATATTTAAAGTAATAGTGCATTATCAGAGGTCAACTTCTGATCTAATAACTTGTGTTACATAAAAGAAAACTGCATATAAAGATTTTAAGAAGAAACAAGAATCACATAACTTCAAAATTGCATTAAAAAGTCTGCATAAAATGAAACCCGGGTGTATATCATAGTTACTAATATTAACATTCTAATAAGACTTAACCAAAATTTTATTCCTAATCAGAATTGTGATTACTTTTAATAGAAATACACTAATTCATCAATTATTTAAAAAAAAAAATCCAGATAGTCCACATTCGAAAATAATTCTTGTAATACAGATATCTCCTCATCTTATCTGCAAAAATACCTTATTTCAATTTAGCCCATATATATTCCTTAAAATTTCTTGATAACATGTCCTTCATATAATCAAGGAGTTTCTTATTTTCATCACATGTATTTACCTCTTTCCATTAATATTTCTTAAGATTTTCTTCTTCATCCTCCACCACTGTTAAATTACTTTTTGCTACATACAAATCTACCCATTTAATCATATTTATATTTTTTTTTTACAAATTTATAAAATGAAAATTTATATTGTCACACTTGACCCTTATTTTTTTTCTCTCACAACTATTCCCAAGCATCCTTCATAAAAAAAATTTCTATCCTTATATCTATAATTCTAAGTTCATCTACATTATCTTTTATCTTATCCATGCCCCTAATTATAAGAATATAATTCCTTATATATCTACTATCCACATTAGTAACATTAGAGAATCATATCAGAGTGTAATGGTTGAACTATAAGTTAGATACTAATAGGAATAGATTTATTTTTTTTTTTAAAAAAACTTTGTTTTACATAGTCATTAAAAAAAAGTAATATATTGGAGACAGCAGATATAATGGCATTACTATTTAAAAATTCTGAACTATTTTTTTAAAAAAAAAAAAAAAAACCTTAATATCTTAAAAAATAATCCAAAGTATCTCTCTAGGTTTGAAGTTGAGATTAGAGAAGACCATTGCACTACATTCATCAAGTTAAACAATTTTTATGAAACATTCTTTTTGGGTTCAGTGTCAATTAACTTTGTATTGCCATTCATTTCAATTTCTTTATTTACAGAGAATGTTTTAACTTTATTTATAGTGATTTTTATAAATTCAAAATTTCCTGCCAAAAGTAGGATCTATTTTACCTTAACAATATATAATAACAAATTTCTATATTTATTGTTAATTATTATGCAAGTATTAATACTCTGTATATACCTATAGGATTGCTATTTTTTCTGTAAATACATTTACTTATAGTACAGCTCTTTTTTCATTTAGCAACAATGGAATACCACTGTCTTTGAGACATTAAAAATAAACCTGATTCACTATCAATTTTTATTGCTATTTTTTATTTTCAAATATTCTAGAATTTTCTTACATACTGTTATTTTTACAAATTTCTTTGTCTTATTTTTTCATTCTAGGTTGATAGAATGGAAAGACAACAGCTTTATTAATTATTCATTTCTGAATATACCTGAGACAGATGTCATGTAACACCACATGCCAGGCAATGCTCACTTACATGCTTACCCTATTTTATTTCATGGTCTATTTTTTATAATAATAACATGCCCAATGATTACAGACTGTCTGCTGATTGCAATGGTTTCTTAGGACTTACATTGCCATTTGAAATATGGGAATATGTAGGTTAGCTCACTTACTAAGATCTTGGTCTTCTTTTATCTGCTACAATTTTGTCTTATATGTGGGATCTCTTTAATAAACAAAATATATGACAAATCAGGCATATTTTGCTACTGTTATCATAACTAATTGTTAATCTTATCTCATATCAATTGATCTAGAAGAGACTCTTCCATGTTGTCATTATAGATATAATTTTTGGCTAAATTGTAAAAAATAGCAACATAACTCTGAATGTTGCTTTTCATAATCTAAAATCATATTGAATTCTGTAGATACTGAAGGAATGCAGTATGTCATGACAAATAGGGATTGAATTAGCTATTTAATTCTTTCTTAATATACTATATATATATATATATATAAAAACATCTTTCAGATTTTAGAATTGCATAAGCACATGATTAACACTATAATTTTTTCATCCATTAATACATTAGAGTTGTTATCTTGACTTAATTTGTACTACATTATTGATTGATATAAACTTCATCATATAGAATATCACAACACACTATTTATTTCAAATCCTCCTACAATACTTGTTAAGATCAACATTGCACATCTACCAATTGCTTTTCTACTATTATGACTACTACTTTTTGACAATCTGCAAAAAAGTAATTTTTTTTTTCTTTTTTACAGGTATTTTTTGACAGTATGTAACATAGACATTCATTTATGCTTTTCTCCTCTCATAAGTTATTTTCCTGTAATATAGTTACAATTGTATTACATAAGCAGTCTAAGATTTTTAAATCTTTCACAAAAGTAAATTTTCCTGTTATTCTACACAACAGGTTGAGCTGTTGTAGCATATCAGACATTAGTGGAATCTGATTCATTGAAATTTTATCTTTTTCAAATTGCATAAAAACTATAAGTATGACATCAACAGAAATCCTGGCATTTCTTGCTGTTTAAATTCTCTTTAAAATGATTATCAGAAGTTGAAATTGGACAAAATTTCAATTTTTATTAATGTTTTTATTAATAGGTTCATTTTTTTATTATTTTTTTCCTCAGTTTACTAGACTGCATGAAGTAGATAAAGGTAGAATTTTTTTATTGGCCAGAGTCATTACTAAAATGAACTAAAAATGTGCCAATGATTCGCATTTCAAGGCCTTTATCCCAATAAAAAATGTAATCAGAATATCATATTGTAAGTATTCAATTTTAATTTTTTAATTATTTGAATAGTATTTTAATTTTTTTAAAATTATTTGATAAATAATATAATTTATTAATGTGTTTGTGTTTGTATTGGTGTGTCTGTGTAGTATATAAATTATATATTAAATCATTTTGTTCTTTATTATACAGTATATAAATTTGTATTCAAATATAACAAACATTATTTATGAACAATGTAATTTTGGGGTTCTGATCCAAGTTTGAGGCAACCTTATTTTATAGACATAATGATTCTTGAAAGATTTAATTTATTAGTGTGCTTATATTTATATTAATGTATTTGTGTTTGCAATTGTATGTCTGTGTGTGTATAACAAAAATATGATTTACATTTATAAAATTAAATATTATAGAGCAGTGCAATGTAAAATTTAAAACTGATTATCAGATATACAGAAAGTTTGAAATTGATAAAGCAATCACAAAATTTACTGGGTATAGTACTATGTGAAAATATAAACACTGCAAACAAATAAAGAGAGATTTCAAGTGGTTTGTATGTAGTGATGGCCACAATGGGTATGTATATACCACATAGAATTGTATGCAAGCAAAGAATCAAATTCTGATTCTTGCCTATGAGTTGGTACCCATGCTGTGGAGTCAGTATGTTTGCCACATCTTGCATCACATTATTTCCAAGTCTAAAGCTATCAGATGAGCTATATGCAAATAAATTATATCTCTATGGTACAATAAATATAACAAAATAGCATAACTGGTGTATGTAAAGAATATAAACATCACTGGTGTACCCAAAAAATATAAAATGAAGACATAAACTTATTTTATCATTGATACCGATAGTAGACTATAATTTCTAGCTTTAGATAGACAAGAAGCCAAATTACTATGATGACAAATGCATATCCACCTTCTGTAAATGATTTGTTTTGTATATTTTATTAGGATAAATCTTTTTCTTATAGACACCTTGAGATTTGTTAACTTTTTGGGTACAAGATAAAAATGAAGAATTCTTATGTGACTAGTTTTGGAGATTCTGGAGGTATGGATTATCTCAGAAGTATTATAAATGATTTGAATGAGAATTTTGTGATGAATACAAAGAAATTATCACTGAAAATGTAATTTAAACTTAATTAATGATAAATTAAAAAATATGAACAAACAATAAAGTAATAATTATTTCGGATGTTGAAATTTTTTTTTCCTTATTTTTTAAATAACAATCACTATTGGTCTTAGCCTTATTATTATTATTTTTATACTTTTTTCTAGTTTCTATCAATGTAAAGCTTTATTGCTTTAACATTATTAAAACTGATGTTATTGTTAAAATTGTGTTGAAATCAGTTTTTTAAAAATTCAATATGGTGGCCAAGGACCTTAAACTAGCTAATATGCAATATCCAGAGTGCAGAAAGCTCATGTAAATCAAAATGTAAATGTTAACTATTGGCAAATGATTACAGCCAATCATGAATAAATGAATAAAAATGATGTGAGGTGAGAATTAAGAGCACATTATGCTCATTGAGTTTAAGTGATTTAATTTAAAATGGATGTACAGAATTAACAAAGCGTATGACACACTTGAATGTGAAGCTATCAAGATACACAGAAATTAATACACACCAGCGCTTTCGAGGCCTTTTGCCTCATATTCATAGTGGTACTGTGAGCTGCAGAATGAGGAAATATGGCAAGAAAACAAAACAGTATGCAAAGCGTATGCAAATGAACTAGATAGTCCAACATTTGGAGATGTTAAAGCAGGTATCTCGTCTATTGATGGAGTTATTATTGCCATTAATAAAATATGCTTCTCTGATTTTCCGCTTGATTTCATTTTTCTCAATACAGACTATTTTAGGGCTGGAGGGTTCAAACACATGTCCTGTCTTCTTGGAATGCTCTAAAAATGTTGATGAATTATCATTGTTTTTGATAGCTCTATTATATGTATATCTGTGTTGTGCTGTCCTGTTGATTATGCCTGCTTTGGTTTCTCCAAAATAAATGGCCCGGCAACCAGATTGTGGGCATGATATGCTGTAAACGACATGGGGAGTCTGAGAAGGTTCAATTTTTTCCTTAGAGTTATTGATAAGACGATTAGTGCATGGGGGTGTATGAAAGCTAATTTTAAATTTATTGGACAAAACCTTGATTAATTGATAGGAGATTTTGGATATGTGGGGAAGAGTAATATATGGAAGTTTAATATTGTTTTTATTGTCTGTGAATGATAATTCATCAACATTTTAGAGCATTCCAAGAAGACAGGACATGTGTTTGATCCCTCCAGCCCTAAAATAGTCTGTATTGAGAAAAATGACATCAAGCGGAAAATCAGAGAAGCATATTTTATTAATGGCAATAATAACTCCATCAATAGATGAGATACCTGCTTTGACATTTCCAAACGTTGGACTATCTAGTTCATTTGCATACGCTTTGCATACTGTTTTGTTTCCCTGCCCTATTTCCTCGTTCTGCAGCTCACAGTACCACTATGAATATGAGGCAAAAGGCCTCGAAAGCGTGTAATAATTTTTGTGTATCTTGATAGCTTCACATTCAAGTGTGTCATACGCTTTGTTTATTTTGTATATTAAATTATCGAATGAGAAGTCTTAAAATCTTTAATATTTTAAAAAGAATGTTAAAATAAAAATATATGCAGCAATAATTATAGTTTAATTGAATATTCAATGAAACAATTACTGATTACTAATCCTGTTTACAATATGAACTTTAGTAAAGTGGATGAGCTAAGTAATTTATTATATGTTAACTTTTAAAAGTACATACGTTTATATTATACTTTAGTAATAATTATAAAAGCTTATCCAAAATAATAAACAGTTGGGGTGACGTGTATAGTAGTTCTCATGTTGGCCAAAACTCTCCAAGATATGATCGGTCGTTGGTCCTAGTTGATCAAAGTCAACATCATTCAATAAAACAAGTGATTTATATCAATTTTCCTCTTTTATTATCAAGAGTAAAGAATCTGTTATTCCTGAAATGTGTGAAACACTTAAGCGTTTAATGGACAAATCATCATTGCTCTATAAATACTTGTATTATATTTATTAAATTCTGTCTTTTTTTTTTTGGCTTTGTTATTTAAAATAATGCAAAAATTTCTTAAATCTGTACATGTAAATAATTTACCTTTCAATATATGTTTGTGTACATCCCATTTAGCATATCAATCTGAGACACACATATGAATGTATCACATGATCACGATTTCTTATGCTTTCTCATAACTATTATTAAAACGCAAAACTCTCCATACAGTAGTGCCACTCAGTGTAAGCCAGAGTAATCAATGAATTCCAGAAGGCTTGTGCATAAAATCCCTATCTAGTGCCACAAGCTAGAAACTAGTCTGGGGATAATGGTTGAGTAGGCACTAGATAGGGATTTTATGCACACGACTTCTGGCATCCATTGATTATTCTGGTTTGCATTGAGTGGCACTACTCTATGGAGAGTTTTGCCTGTTTTCATATGTGTGTATTATATACAGTACTTAATCTATTTATTTCTGCATACTTGATTTTTTTTATTATTATATATAAAAAGATGTATTTTCCTCTAGTATGTACATAGAGATAATTAAATAAAATCGGACCTCTATTATAGACGTAGCAATAACTAAAGTTTTAAAATGGAATTCTATAATAATCTTAAATTGCGATGTCATATGAAATTTGTATTTTTATTTTATCATGGATATATATATAGTTGTGGAAAATATATATTCATAGTACCATCTAATAATTTGATTTGAAACAAGAGTTGGACGCAGCACAGTAAAATAACGTGAATGAACATTCTGTTTTGTTTCCATAAGAAATAAATCATTTTTTTGAAAAATAAATGTTGCGTTTTAAATATATAATTTTAATTATTAAAAATGTCATTTGTAAATTATTACGATAATCGCACTTTAAACATGAGAAAAAATACTTTTTTTTTTTTAACTGCTGGCGATGAACTTTGAACTCTTTCATATATACATAAGCAAAATTTGAATTAAACTAAATTTGTTAGAATGTTTTCCAATTTTGACATTAACTTTTGGTATTTTATTTTAATAACAGTAAGTTAGTTTGGAAAATTACTTTTTCTAATGTAACTTTAAATCATTGAATCAAAAGTTTGATCGATTTTAAAAAATTGATATTACCTATTAATCACAAGCATAAACCATGAAATTGCTTATGACAATTTTATATGTTATATTTTATATTCAAACCATTGCAAATATGACATTTAATAACACCGACTCGCATTAAATAATGAAAACTATTAATAATTTTAGAACTAGATAAATGTAGTTTTAAAAGTTATTTGACTTTGAATTTATTTTTAATCATAATTTATATTAACAATAAAAAAAAGAAGACTTAAAAGTCATTTTCGAGATTAGAGATGTTTTATAATAAAAGATTATTAGATTAACTCTTTACCTTTATTAGAAATTATTCTGTGTGTTATATATACAATATTAAAAGAAAATATTCATGGCTGTTGATTTTGTTACATTTATAGTGAGTATAATAATATCACCATTATTGTTAGCATTCACTTGTTAACAATTAATGGTCATTTCTTCCTCAGAGATAAAATCAAAAAATGTAAACATTAGTTTGTGATGATTACATAAGCAATTCTAAAAAATAAAAATACACCTAAACCATATTCATATTTTAGCAGTCTGTTTATTTGATGTATTTTACAGTGGTGCAATTTAAAAATTAATTTGCGATGATTATAGAAACAAATATAAGAAGTAAAAATACACATAAACAATCCTAATGTTTTAAAAGTCTGTTTATTTGATGTATTTTACGGTGATGATGTTACATATTTTTGAAGCTATGTTTTGCTTTTGAAAGGTTTTGACATCTTGTCAAACTGTAATTTTCTATGTATTTTATCATTCTCTCTATAAAAGCAATCAATATTAATTTTTAAATCTAGTGTCTGAACCTACCCTGACACCTCTCTGAGGAGTGCCATAGCACAAAACCATGGTCAGGGGTGTGGGGAGGGGTTCCTGACAGAGATATTTTAAGTGATGGCTCTGGCTAAGCATTTATCACAAAGCTTGTAGAGGAATTGGTAATCCTCGTTGTTTATAAGCATAAAATGCATTACTTTTTTGGTCAATAAAAATTTTGAGTTTTTATGTTATCATATCAGCTATGATGGACTGTCCACTGCTACAATCTTGCCATCGTAATTTGCAATACTATCCTTAATTAAAAAGTATATTCCAGTGCTGTAAATATATGAACATTGTCTCCTATATAGTCATAAAATATTTTAGGTATTAATTTCATAAATTTTTGGTAAAACTCATCAATTAAAGATAGTTTTTTTAATCCAGCACAATCTTTTTACCACCTAGCATAAAGTTTTACAATGAAACAGATTAAAAAAAATAAATTCATCATTTTACCTGACATCTAGGTATTTAAATAGAAAGATTAAAAAAAATTATATATATACATTTTAAATATGTTGGTATGTTATAAATATTTCACTCAATACCAGGTAGCATGAAAATGTTGTGCTGTTATAAAACACTATCAATGTGAATTCATCAATTGAACTTTATATGAGATCCAATTCTAAAGGATACTGAGTGTTTTTTTCATCTTTATAATATGTTGCAGCAATATGTTTTACAAGACTATAAAAATGAGTAGTCATGAACTCTACCTTGTAATTTTAATTTAAACCAATGTAAGCAGTGGTCTATTTAACATTTAGGCTGTTTAAAATTTTTCACATTACATCAGATTTTATTGCATGTGGTTATCATCATAGTTAAACTTAATACCAAGTAGCAATACAAAAATATGCTAGATTCAACATTAGCTGCTAAATTTAGCATTGGTGGCCTAACGGTTAGCATAGCTGCCTTCCAAGCAACAGGCCTTGGTTCACTTCCTGGTCAACGCTTTGACATATAAAAAAAATAACTTTATATGAAATCTCATCTAAAATATATATGTCTTTAATCTATATTATTAAATTCAGCAACATAAAATCAAATTTGGACTTTTATTGAAGACATTTTCCATCACCACTTATATTAAACCTCTAAGTATTTCAACATTAACTAATAAATCAATGGTTTTCTTTAAAGACAAAAAATATTATGTAGATCATTGTTGGAATTGTTAGAACTATCCAAATGTATAGCCTCTTAATGCTTAGTTTATTATGTAATAAAATTATTTTAAAATCTACTGTCAATAAAATTGGAAACAAAAACAATACTGGAGCAAGTTGCTTTACACAAGTTTTAATTTAATTTTCCTCAACAATTTTCACCATGAGTAATAATGTGTTTTTTTTTAGGATTAAGCATTAGTTGTATAAATGAAAAGATATTTCTAGTCCATAACAAGCCATTGTGAAATAGTACCACAAAACTTTTTGATTAATAGAGTGAAATGATTTAAACTTAAATGATAAATATGATATAGAAATCATATCTTTATTTCAGCTATTTGTCATGTATTTATCTGGCAACAAAATCACTTTTAAACTTACTATTTATTTATTCTCTTAAATAATATTAAATTCAATGAAATCATTGAGTGCTTTCTTTAATAAAGAGACATTCTAATAATTTCTATAGTTTTTTCTACTAGCTTGTTTTTAATAATTAAAACAATTAAAATTACCCTTAACATTAAGTATCATAACATATTGCCTTTTTCTCTTTATAGAAAAAATCTCAATAGTTTGGAAGTTGATATTAACACTAGTTTTAAAATATTCAAAATTTATATTAGAATATTGTACATTCTGTTTCTAAAATAATGGACTATATTTATCCCAGACAAACAAACTATATATCTCTATCCAAATTATGTAAGATCTTTGAATAGTTGTATCATTAAATAAAGTTCATTAAATTCTTGTATTATTATTTAATTGGGGGGGGGGGGGTATTGTAACAAAATGTAAATAAATTATAATATTTCTACCATATATTACTGCTCTCTTTTCTTTCCCTTCAAAATTTGATCCATAACATATTCACTGTATATATTCCAATACTTATACACATATTGATCAGTTTATTCTTTTATTTGTTTTTTTAATTTGAATCAAAGACATCAACACAATTTACTGCCTGATATGTCATCCATTACATATGGTCATTGTCTAGGATCTTCTAAGTAAAATATAAAGGAATAAATATAAGATACATATTTATTTACCCATATATTTTAATATGTTTAACACTAGAAGTGTAATGGCTGAAACATTGGCCAGAAAATTCCATTAATATCGAATAAATGAATGATATGGACTCTATAAATAAAAAATAATTTTAATAATAATAATAAAAAGAATAGATGCAGAATTAGAATGATGGACTTAAGTATTAAAGGTCCATGATTGTAGCTCAGATCTATCACTTATAAGTTTGATTCTCCCATATTATTATTATTATTATTATTATTATTATTATTATTATTATTATTATTATTATTATTATTATTATTATTATTATTATTATTATTATTATTATTATTATTATTATTATTATTATTATTATTATTATTATTATTATTATTATTATTATTATTATTATTATTATTATTATTATTATTATTATTATTATTGTTGTTGTTGTTGTTGTTGTTGTTGTTGTTGTTGTCATTGCAAAATAAAAGTAATTTTTTAAGTAACTCTGCAAGTTGAAATCTTTTTTAAAGATAAAATTTTTCATTTAAATACATATTAGTTATATAAATATAATGTATTTGTAAATACGAGCTTATTAAATTAAGTCATGTGATGTGTGACTTGATTTTCTTACTATCATGTATATATATATATATGTGTGTGTGTGCATGTGCGTAAATATATGAAAGCAAAATACACCTAAACTATACCAATATCAATAATAATTAACAATCTTAGGCTTTAATTTTATATTAAATGTATCTATAAATGAAAAAACCATCACATGACACCATCATATACAATGCTTTTATAAGCAAACTAATTGTACTACTTCAATTTTGTCATCTACAATAAATGAGTGATTTACAAATGCTAGAAATTATTAAGTCCCTATCTAACAGAATTATATTGAAAGATGATAGATGAATTTTAAAAAAATAAGCTAAAACCACTACTGGATTTTATTACATTCATAATATTTAAGTTTCTAGATCTATATCCAAAATTATCACTGACAAAGTCCAAAATCCAAACACTACATAATATATCTATTATAGCACTGGATAGGAATTCATTAAGCACTAATATCTACTGATTGTTCAAGATTATGATAAGTGGTAGAATTTGGCTATTATAAATCCTGAATATCTATGCATGCTTATAAATAAAGTGGTTGTTGTCTATACATTTTACTGTTGGAAAATAATATCTAGCTATTATATAATTAAAATACAATTAAATTAATGTCAAAACATTTATTGCATTTATTTACAGTAATAATATAATTACATAAGTTATAAGCATTTTCCACTTTTTTACAGTGGTGAGATTATTAATGTAATGTTACTAATGGCTACCAGAATGTTTGAGAAATGTCATGAATTATTTGTTAAATCTAACATTTCCAGCAACATTGGCTTGCTTTCAGAAAAGTCTGACCCTATTTTCTTCCAGCATAAGTCACTCTAGATGTGAGTGCATTCTGATATAGTGGCTAGCATGTTTTACTCCCAGAGTAATTACTGGCTGATGAATTATCATTCTAAACATGACTCAGTAATATTAACACTGTATTTTTTCTCAAATGGATCACAGTTTTGTAAATAATGTCCCATCTTACTGTGAATAATCGGATTTACTAAATTAATTATTTTTGTATGGTATGTTTATTCTACTGGCTAATTGTTTATGATATTGTTACTTTGTTGGTAAGTCTTATTGTATTCTGAATCTGATTTAAAGAACTTTATAATTTGTATAAATCTATTATAGAGGCAAACATGAAATGAGATCACAACAATCATATTTCTAAACTGAATCAATAAAATTATTATTAGACAAATAGGAAAATTACAAGAAGGCAGTGACCAATATGATCTTAAAGCAATTGTTTAAAAAAAAAAAATCAAGCATATAGGCTGTGATATCAACAATTCCTTCCAAACAAGAAATAGTACAGGCTTCAAAGTGATAAATAAATTTGAATGCCTGAGTTTCACTCTGGCCGATGATGATCAATATTATCGGAAATGGTGCAAAATGATCAAAATAGCAAAATTAGTAATGGTAAAATTACCAACAGGCCACCAAACTAATATTGATCCATTGTTATATTTTTTGAATTGGGACTTATAGTGCAGCAATATGAGCAATAAAAAAAAAAAATCAAATGTAAAAGAATGAACATAATTGAGATATGATGCTATAAGAGAATGTATTACATCTGGGATGCAAGTAGGACTAGTATGTTTATTGGAGATAAACTTATTATCAACAAGAGGCTGTCAGTACTAGTCACAAGATGAAAAATGATATATTTTCCACACATAGCAAACTGATGCTGCATTATAGAAAAGCTTAGCAATGAGAAAAAATGGATCATTGCCATCACTATGCCCATTTTGCAATCCATAGATCACATATAGCATACATTGTTTGTGCTACTATTTAAAACATAATATGCTATAATAAATAATATTTTTATAATATATTACAGAACAAATATTAATATTAATTATTGTGTATTTTAATTATAGTTCAGTTTTGGCTTCCTGAAGATTTTCAATGTTTGGAGTTAAGCTGAACATTTTTCCAATTTGAATGACAGATCTGATGTTTTTTAAATAACAATTTCATTGGTGAATTTCATTTTCATAAAGAACAAGACTGCAAGCTTACTAAAAATAAACCCAAGTCTGAACTAATACTCAATATTATTCAAGTGTGAAACATCTACTTATAGAAAGAATGTGGAACTTTTTTCCTTCAACTTTATCTCACTCAATTTGAATGTTTTGTTTTTCATAGTTACTGTATTAATAAAAATATATTTTTTAATTACAGTATTACTTTACAAGATAAATCATTGATTTTATTTGCAAATAGGTTTCCCACTGTATTAAATTAATTCCATAATGGGCTAAATAAAATGATGATCTCTGATCTACAGAGTTGTTTTTCAATTTGATGGACAAAAACAGATTACGAAATTATCAAATATGAGTTCAATGAGATGTTACATATGGTTCTAAACTATAAATTATGAAGAATAACAATGTATATTTATGATGCTACAACACCCATTTAAATGTTACATATTGATTATAGTGAAATAGGAAACAGTAGCAATGAGCATTGGAATATTTGAAATGAGTTTGTAAAAGAGAGGAGACAAGGCATATCAACATTGATCAGAATTTATTTATATTTTTTTCCCCTGTAGTCATAAGTTATTACCATGTGCAATTGGTGCAGTGACCATGAAACAAGCACAGTTTTCTCACTTTCAATGTTCATAGTTCTTGTAATATTAATATCATATGTTTCTTTACTATATTTTACAATGCTTTTCTACAGCTCACTATTGACAGTTTCGGTTGACCCAGCAATCTTCTTCAAAACTATTACAAACACAATAAATGAATACAAATTTACATTAACATATAAAAAGCATTGTAAAAAGTAATAAAAACATAGATAATATTAATATTATATAGATTTGACAATGCTATAAGAAAGGTAAAGTTATAAAATTCATAGTTCTTATAATCTCTTAAACAATAAAATCATTTAACTATTTATTTATTTTATATATTTAAAATAGTAATGTGCCGGTGTGTGTTGTGTTATTTGAGTAATATATAACAACTTGAAAAACAGTAAAAAAATAAATTCTATGAATTAAAATAGTTTATGTGTCAATAAATATTCATATATATATATAATTTTTAATATAAAATTAAAGTATATATTTGGAATAAACAAATACATTTTCTAAACAGATTAACTGCCGATTAGATTAGTAACAAATGTCAGTGAGTAAAATAAAGTCTATTCAATATTTATAAAAAGTTATAATTTATAAATATACGATAAATATTACCCATTGTTGTAGAAGGCATGTATAATCATGCTAGCCCTATCAAATAATAACATCTTGAAATATCATGTGTGGAGTCATGGGTTTCTTCTCAAAATATCTCTTTCTGTAAATGCTTCACATGACATATTTATATATATATATGCAATTATTATCCAACACAAGTACTAATCAATAATATAAATTTATAATACTTTATTTCCCTATTAAATTATTTTATCATCAAACTCTTGAATAACATTTTATTCAATATATCTTGGCTCCCAAAAAATAAATTTGCAATATTATTAAATCCACCCAAATTATCTTGTAAAGAAGTAGGACTTATTGACCTATCTATTAAATGAAAATAAAGGTTTATTTTGCTTGTATTCTACTATAATCTTTAAGTATGTTTTGAATTAAAATGAATTTTTCTGGAGTAACATTGATGTGATTCCAATCTAATCATAACTTGTACATTTTGATTACTTTCTAATAACCGAAATAAAAATAATTTAATACAAAAAATATTACTATAAATACTTAACAAAACAATATAAATATTTACAACTAAAATATCAAACATTCCTAATAAAATAAATAAAATTTAAATTTGCATTTCTATATTTTGTTATATTCTGCAGTCAATTTTATTACCACTAAATGTATTTTTGATTATTGGCAATATTAAATTATCAACTGACTAATGACTATATTGTTGGTTTCTTTTTATTATCATTTTTATATTTGTAAAATGTAAAT
This sequence comes from Epiperipatus broadwayi, assembly GCA_028023455.1. Lineage (NCBI taxonomy): Eukaryota > Metazoa > Onychophora > Udeonychophora > Euonychophora > Peripatidae > Epiperipatus > Epiperipatus broadwayi. The sequence goes on along the minus strand of JAQFVV010006895.1, from coordinate 125,779 downwards.
AAAAAAAATAATATTATTTTTAATATTATTTTGGCTTTGTATGCATAAATGTGGGTTGTTATAAATTTCATGGTGAAATTTAGAACAAAATTTATTTATTGTAGCCTAACCTACCCTAAAACATTTATATCAATATAAAATGCTATTGATTATTAATAATTATACATTTTTATTTCAAATTATATTCATTACGATGTTGATTAAACAAGCATATTTACACTGCTTAACTTTCTTTATTTAATATTTATAATGATATACACACCCTTTTTAAAATTATATAGTCTGCTAAAAAAAAAAAAAATCTATATTCTATTATTTAAAAAAAAACATTCATGCGATTTGCTTGGAATAAACTATACCAATTTTCTATTTTAAAATAAGATAGTGCATATCTATCTATCTATCTATCTATCTATCTATCTATCTATCTATCTATCTATCTATCTATCTATCTATCTATCTATCTATCTATCTATCTATCTATCTATCTATCTATCTATCTATCTATATCTATCTATCTATCTATCTATCTATCTATCTATCTATCTATCTATCTATCTATCTATCTATCTATCTATCTATCTATCTATCTATCTATCTATCTATCTATCTATCTATCTATCTATCTATCTATCTATCTATCTATCTATCTATCTATCTATCTATCACTTTGTCTATATAGCTCTCTATCTATCTATCTATCTGTCTATGTACACATTTATGTTCATATGTACCTACTTGACTATCTACCTGTCTATCTATTTGTCTATATTTTAATATTTTAAAAAAATCATGTGATTTGTTTGCAGTGAACTGTATAAATTTTCTATTCCAAATTAAGGTACCACATATCCATCCATTTACCCATCTATCTATCTATCTAACTAACTATCTATTTATCTATCTATCTATCTACCTACCTACCTACCTACCTACCTACCTACCTATCTATCTATCTATCTATCTATCTATCTATCTATCTATCTATCTATCTATCTATCTATCTATCTATCTATCTATCTATCTATCTATCTATCTATCTATCTATCTATCTATCTATCTATCTATCTATCTATCTATCTATCTATCTATCTATCTATCTATCTATCTATATCTGCCAATATATCTAACTACAAATCTGTATATTTATCTATCTACCTGTCTATCCATCCCCATCTATCTACCTATGTATCTACCTGTCTATCTATCTATTTACCTATCTGTCTATATTCTAATATTAAAAAAAAAGTGATTTGTTAGCAGTAAAATGTATAAATTTTCTATTTCAAATTAAGGTACCACATATCTATCTATCTACCAATCTATCTATCTGTCTGCATATCTTTCTATCTGTCTTTTTATCTGTTTATTTATCTGTATACTTATCTATTTATCTACATATCTACCTACCTGTCTATCTATCTGTTGACTTCACTTTGTACCTACTTATCTATCTATCTACTTACATGTCTATCTTTCTGTTTTTCTATTTGTCTATCTTGCTGTCTGTCTATCTATCTGTCTTTCTGTTCACTTACTCATTTCTCTGTCTATCTATCGGTCTATCTATTTATTTATGTTCCTATCTATCTACCCATATATCTGCCTATCCACCTATTAGTGGGTATACCTATTTAACTCTCTATTTACCCATCTACTTACATATTTGTATGTATACCTTTATGTCTATCTGTTTTCTGCCTGTCTATTTATCTGATTGCCGACCTGCCTACCTACCTACCCAAATAATTACCTAATTAACCATCTACATAGCTAACTATATATTTATTTATCCATTCATCTTCCCACTCAACTATCCACCTATCTACCTACTTAACGATCTATATATTTATCTATCTACTTATTTATTTCCTATCTATCTACCTATCTATCTATCTGTCAAACTATCTATATGTACTTCTACAAAAATAGTTTTGTTTCAAACTCAAATTTGCTTGCTCCAAAAATGCATGATTTAATATTCTGAATTCATGTTTTTTTTTACTCAATAATAATAAAGAGAAAATCAACATACTTATTTTAGTAATTTATTTCATAATAATAACAATAATACATAATACATAAGCATTTGAATCTATATTTTATTTTTAAGCACCAACCTGTATTAACTGTTGTAGATTCTATTAGTGACTATTATGATCATTTCAATTCTGACTATATTCTGTTAGTCCTTAAAACTCAGAAGATGAAATAAAATATTTATTAAACAATTTTACTGCATCTATTGTTTAAAATATGCTTAAAATAAAAGCGTATTTCAATAAAATATTTTATTATTTTGATATGTTCCAAATATTTAAGATGTTTACGATGATATGCTTAAAATAAAAGCGTATTTCAATAAAATATTATATTATTTTGATATGTTCCAAATATTTAAGATGTTTACGATGATAATTGAGATATACTTTTGATAAATTATTATATCTAGCTTGTAAAGCTAACATAAATGAGAAATGTTTGCATGCATGTGGTAAAATAACTATATTTACAAAACTTTTAATATAATCTATTTTTAAACTACTACAGATAAAGTATAAAAAGGAAACATTCCTTCAAAAGCTTTCTATTGTAATATGAAACAATTTTTAATTAAAAATATTGTAGTTTTAAAAAATCCATTGTAAATTTCGATAACAATTTACCAAATGTATTCATATTGTTTTTACAACCATTATTTTAATATATATATATATATATATTAAGGCTATCACCTCAAGGCTATGCACCTGAACTTCGATAGCAGAGACCTCTACAAATCTTTATCACAAGATTAACGACTTTGAAAAACAAGAGCGGCTATTATTTTTAAATGATTTCTAGTTTAATTTGAAGCTAATTTTTGAAAATGCTAATCAGAATTTGGCAATTGAAGATGGTACAGGTATATTTTACCATCTGATAAAAAATACCATTTTTAAACTCAGCATCTCATATTTATATTATCTTCGATTTAAGAAGAAATTTATAATAAAGTTTGTATGTAGTAGAGGAAATTTAAATGAAAAAGTGTAAAATTTATGTTTTTTTCTTATTAACAGTAAGATTTGAAATACCAGGCACTTTTATACCTGGAGTCTAATTGTAAATATAGGGGATTTGAACTCAGACATTAAAAAGTTTGAGTTCAAATCCCCTATTTTTTAACAATAAACAAAGGCTGTGTTAACAGTCAATTTATTTCAATACAAACAATTATTATTTTAAAAACTTAAAGTAAAATAATAATTATTAATAAATGAAATAAACTCTGGGGTTTAAAATATTTCAGTTTTTTTAAAACTAACGAAATATTTAATCTTCCAGAGCCAATTTAATTTAATTAAATAATAAATTATACAGTTTAAAGTCAATTTGATTTGTTACCTTTAAATATAAATTTGTTATATAAAAATGGCTATACCAAACTAGTCTGTAAATGTCTTATACATCTGCACTAAAACAATTATGTATCCTTTTATGTATATGCAAATATTCTGATGATATACAAATTTCATCACATAACTAAATTTATTTACAATAATAACTTAAAAGGCTAAAACCTTTGACAGAAGTGCCTTAAAAATACTTATGTGACAGTCAATCAGATGTAATAATGACTGCACATGAAACTCTCAATTCAAGAACACAGGCCAAAATCCAAGAAAAAAATGAGATCCACCTTCTTCTATACTTAAATTTATATATCAATAAGTCAGACTCAAGCATTCCAAACTAAGAGCACGAAGCTTAAAACATATTCACATTTAATTCACTAAATATTATATATAAATAAACAACCTGAAATCTTTCGAATTACAATGAAGCAATTTTTCAATCTAATGAAATGATAGCAACAAATGTAAAAATATAAATTTATTAAGCACTAGGAGATTTATAATAATAAAGTACAAGGCTAAAACCTTTGACATAATCATTTTTAAGGCACTTCTGTCAAAAGTGTTAGCCTTGTACATTATTATTAGATATCTGCTAGTGCTTAATAAATTTATATATTTAAATTTATTTATATAACATTTCATTCATGTCATTTTTATTCTAAATTCTGAATGATCAGTTTAATATATTAAGTGTTATACAATGAAATTAATATCTAATACTAAATTAAAACTTCTTTTTTTATTTTCAATGAAACTAACTTAATTTACCATATCTATATTATTAATATTAATGAGGATTATTTTTACTTTATATCAATAACTTATTCATGCATGTGCTAACACTATGCAAGACCTGAGTTCAAAACTAGGATCAACATGCATGTGATAACTTTTTACAAGATCAGACTTCAAAATAGGATCAATATTTTGAAACCATTTTTCCAAATTGCATGTTCTAGCCTATGCATGATGATGTCAAACTAGAATCAGAATTCTGAATCCTGAAAATTATTTTTTCACTTGCATGCACCATTGTTATATTTTTTGCATAAAATATTAATATTTATTTATTAAAACAAATATAAAATGCATATTTACAATATATATAAAGTAATATCTTCACTTAATTCTGTTGCATGATATATAGCATTCAATTGCTATGCAACTATTTATGGAAGGGATTTTAAGTATCTTCTAAGCTTACCTACTACTTCCAGCTTTTCTGTCATAATTTGCCTCATGCATAATTCTGGCTATACTGTTACAGCTTGCCTCTTGCCTGGATTATATCTAGCAGCTTTCAGGTCTAATGTGAACTTGTCTCATGGCTCAGCCATGTAGTGGACAATGAGTATACTGTCATTGAACTTTGGCATTTGTTGTTTGATCTTATCCCCAAATGGATTGGCTATTTATAGTATCCATCCATCATGAGAGCAATCAGATGCACTGAATATCATTATGCATTGGCCCATTCTTGCCATGGCATATGCATGAACATTTCAAATAGGATAAGCACCCTGAAAACTATTTTAATAATAAAAATATTAAGTTACCAAATAAAATAAAATGAGGTATGCTAATTAAATAAATTTATTTTAATTTATTCTTCTGTATTTTTTTTTTAATAAAGTTTTTAATATCTTATTTAATTCAACTCTTAGTTGCATTTAACGATGAGGCATATTTTACTGATAAAAGCATTTAATATGTCTTTGAAAAAAATCTATATAAAAATTGGTATTTACTTATTTCATAAAAAAGCTAAGCTCAAGTTCACTATAAAATATATTTTTAAAAAATCTATTACTACTCTTGTTATATTACTCCATTAAAATATAAAAATAATCAAATGTCTATTGTTTGGGAGTTTGTAAAAAGTTATAGCATTAGACATGATCAGATTGAGTTTAACTTTGAGGTTTAGAGTTCACTACTCACTTTCCCAAAATATGCAGCAAAGTAATTGTTTATGCTTGGAGTTCATATGAAAAATTACATGAATTTTGAACATTGGAAATGGGAGAATTGAGCTACAATCAATGAATATTCACTTCTATAATCTGCCAATCTGCCCCTGCTTCAAACATTCAAGGCCTTATTATACTAAATGTGTGCTCTTACAATAATAAAACATACCACATATTTTTCCAAACTTGATATCATATTTTTATAATATTATAAAGCATTCTTCAATAATATTTCAATGCTTTTATATTGTATTGATAAAGTGACCATATTTTACTTTTATATGATAATTTTTTTAGAATAAACAGCCTTATATAGAATTAATGTAGTGGCTAATAATCTTTTAACTTTTTAAATCTGTAATGTTGTGAAAAATCTGTGCTGCACTTCAACATCAACCCATTTCTCTTGCTAAAAAGTTAAACAGTGTATTTAATTTAAAGCTGATAATTATTTAATCTAAAATTTGCATGAGGTTTTTCTTCAAGAAATGGTTAATATAAAGCACTTGAGTAATAACAATTTAATATTAACTTAGGGATATAAAGGGTTAACTTCTTTCTTAGTGAATTTTAATTTTGAAAGCATTGTTTTCATATTTTAAAAGTATTAGTGGCTTAAATAATTTTTTAGGTAATTAAAAAAAGTAGAAAGTATTTCAGTTTCAGTAATATTCTTTAAAAAATTAATTTCATTGTTATCTTAATAAAATAAGAATATTTATAAAAGAACTTCATGCAATATAGAGTATTATCTTTGTAATAAAATCTGTTTTTATAAGCTGCAAGTAACAGAATCTTGTAAGGCCACCTGACAACGTTTTGTTACTTGTGAATATTATTCTTTGTAGTTAGATGAATTAAGTTTCTAAAACTGTCTAACAGATTAAAGAAATTTTAACTATATTAGTTATTATATTTTGAGTTTCCAAAACTGTTCTAATTAAATATTTTATTAAAAATATCGATGCATATTTATAAGCGTAAATATTTTTAAAACAGATTATTTATAAAGACATTGAGGCAGTGTATTCCTAGTATGTAAAACTACCGGCAACTCTAAGTGACACACACACACACACACATAATATTATTATTGATGATGGTATAAGACTTATTGCATATCTAGCTGGGAGTCATAGTTATGTGTACTCTGAGTTTGACATATTTACAATAAATTATAATAATTTGATATGGAATAAATACTTAACAAAGTTAATAAGTATGTGTGAAGAGCTGTGACCTGGACAAGTGATGAGTGCTGGCTCTACAGTTAATGCATTTTGGGAATTGTATGCCTTTTCAGATAGCTTTATTCATATTATTACAGTATACATGATAAAATTTAAGTTGTAATTTTATATGTACATGTTATGCATTGAGAATTTATGGTAAATTTATTAGCAACAGAAGCGATATCAGTTAGTATAAATAATGTTACAAATAGCAGATGATTTATGGGTTTAAAAAATAGTACTGATTAAGTATATTCAAACATGACCTTTCATAGTGAAATAATGGATGTGTAGTTATGAATATGTATAGAAGGCAGCATATCTAAAGGTGTAGTTATAATTAATATACATAAAATAAACTCATCCAATACATATTGACAAAAACAATTAATTCTTTGCAACCAATTAAGAAAACTTTCAATTTCTGTGTCAGCAATATTAATTAATGTAAAACTTATCTTGTTTGCAAAATATATCCAAACATTTTCCTACAACAGGATTTGTGTTGAAGGTTTATAAATTGACACTCAACTATTTGCAAAAAAATAAGTTAGAATACATTTGATACTGTAAGTATATATATAGAGCAAATGCTTAATCCACAAAGGCATAGAATGTTTTTTCTCATCTATCATCTTCATTGAGCTTAAATTTTGAGTCACATAAACTATAGAAATATGCAGCCATTGCTTTTCAAATTATCATTTGTTTGTCATTGGTAAATCTATCCTGACAAACACATTCTCACACGTATAGTGTTTTTTTTTTTTCATTTTAATTTGAATAACATTTTTGTTTTATTAGCCAAAATAATAATATTATTTTTTTTTTATATGAGGCTTTGCTGCCAGCTAGTTTGTGGAAGGTTCATGTGTGTATGCATGGTGAACAGGGCCACCTAGAGGCTGAAAGAAGCATTTCTGCTTTTGAGGTCCCTACCCTGCATGTTCTGTGTGCTAACACAGAAACAGCACCTTAGCAACCATTGTGTATGTTGGGGTAGACTAACGAGGCTTTTGTAATTAAAATGTATAATAAATGTCTTATTACCTTTTTATATTACTGAAAAGATTAATTTAATCTCAACTCTTATTCATTTTCTATTTTGCTCTAAGTTTAAAAAGAGAAGAATTGGGTTTGTCTGCAACTTTACATTAAAAGATTTAACATTTTCAGAAATAATGGAAGAAATAAAGTTTATCATAAGTAAATACATATTAATTTAATTTATTTTTATTAATAAAATCTATTAAGAAATTTAACTTGATCCACATTTGCACACTATTAATGATTGATTTTTAATATTATGTAATTATTATGCTAAAGTTGTATATATACTCATATACTCTTTTATCAAACTCTTATAAAATATTTTGAAATATAATATTTGAGTTGTGCTGAAAATTAATAATTACATTATACTTTAAGCATATCATGATCAACGAATAATCATTGAATTGCTTCCTATTTACAATTTCTCAACTGACATATTCTGTCATTTTGGTACATCCCATGCAGATTCCTAAACGATAAAAAAAAAAAAAGATGCTTTGGTTCCCATATCAAAAGGTGAATCCAAATTTTCAAGAAATATGTTATTTTAAAAATATTTTTATAATGAAAAATAATGATTAATTTAATACAAATGTATATTTGTGTACCTACATTTTATATATTTCTGACAGAATACCAATGATATATACCTCAAGCATCATAATTTCATTTGTTTAAATTATGGGTATTATAATTTTCTTGCATTACATTTTTTCATGCCAACATAACTCAGCAATCCATTTCAGTATAATCTAAATTCAAACCAAAGTAGCACAATAATGGTTTAATTTCTGCTATGCCTAAGAGACACAGTTAATCTTAACTTTTTTTTTTGATGGAGTTCATTTGTGGTATATATTTTGAGTGAAACAAATTCAAGTATTATATATTTTATTATTTAATTATAATTGACTTTTGAAATAAAATTATAAGAGTTATAAATGTATTTAATAAAACAGAGTCATAAAGATTTTAAAATGTTTGCAAAGACATGAATAGTTCATGCACAATATTTATAAAAGTTATATAGATCCAAGTTAGTCAAAACTTGCTACACATCTACTGACAAAAAATTGTTAAATTTATTGTGTTGCAAGGAAATGCAAATCAGAAAACTTACTCTGCATTTGTAAGGAATGAATATTCAAATGTTGTCCTACATTTTGTTGTTTCTTTAGTTGTTTTTTTTTTTCATATGTGAAATGCTTGACTGGGAAGTGAACTTGGGCCAACTGCTTGGAAGGCAACTATGGTGACCACTAGGCCACTAATGCTTGAATTGTATTATGTGACAGTTACATTTTCAAAGTCAATGCTTTTATCCTCTTTCTATCTATATAAATAATCTCAGGATTTTTACTATTTTGCTATGAATAATTATATATTCATTTAGTAACAAATAGTGAATAGTCATCTGAATTGTGGACAAATTTAAAAATATGGGGAATGAAATCTTTAGGTTTTCTTATAATTTAAAAAAAAATCCAAGTCGTACAGTAATTTTAATCATGAAAATTAGAAGAATAATACCAGAAACCCTTCTGCTCTCAAGCAAAGAAATATAAATTTGAGTCTATTTCTGCTTTTAAATATTCCAGTAAATGTAAAGGGTGATATTACTTTCATCCTTGCACTATATAATTCTATTCTATACTTAATTTTGGAAAATCAATCAATCTATGTTGCTCAGTTTTAATGACAGGTCAAACAATACTCACACAGCTAATTCATCCATTTCTTCATTATGTTCTCATCATTTCCAAGATGTCCAATTTCACATATCTTTAGTCATTTCTTATATTACTCATCATGTCAATCTTTAATTATTTTCTTATTGTTGCTACTCACCATTCTCTCCAAAGCAATTTCATTATCCTATTTTTTTAAGCATATGTTTCATTATATCTCTACTTTTCTCAGTCAATTTTCTATTTCATTTTTATCTTAATAAATTCCTCTCTTGATAATGTTATTTTTCTTTTAGTTTTATCTTTGCTTCTTCTATCTCCACTCATTCAACTATCCAAATATCTACATCCATTCATCTTTGAATTATATTATAATGAATATAAACGTGTATTTTTTGAATTCCTTCCTATCCATGAACACTTCATCTTATCAACATTAATCTTCATTATATATTCCATCCATTTGTCTCCAATATATTCAACATATTTGAGATATTCAACTCATAGTCAGATGTTATATAGAGAGCTCAAGAAATAAGCTCTTAACAAGCTTTGAGAATATCCTCAACACCAGACCAGTTTCTGCTTCTGGTATCATCAGTGAAGTGCCAGGATATTCAAGCATTAGATTAAAAATGCCCAGACAAGCCCAGCACTTTATCTAATGTATAACTATTGAGTAGAAAATCTGAAATTGTCAGACAGTCATATGTTTTCCAATTCAGCTATCTTACTCACATAGCCACATGGGACTGAACTAAGTTCAGATACACCATATATTAATAGCTTTAGTAATATAAAATCTTGAACATATTGTCCATCGTCAGTAAATAAAAGATAGTTTATAGATTATTATATTGACTTTATTAAAAATTTATTAATATTTCATAAAATTTAAAGTTCATTTTATTGTTAGTATTGGAATTGTCATATGTTCTTTACTAATTCCATTTTTGTTTTATGAAATGTGTTTGCTTGTTATTTTGAATAGTGGCAAAATCTCTCTTACTAATCCAAATATACCTTTTAAAAAGAGTAGCATTTAAATTATTTGAACCCTGAGAAAAGTAAATTATTAATTAATAGTCTCAATTTTGAATCTGTTGTAATTTTTCATTTCTTAAGTTATTTATTATTCTTTACTTTGATCTCTTATGTTTATTCTTTTGTTTAATTGATTCTATATAATTTTAAGATGTTTATTTTTTAGTTTAAAATTTATAATCTATTTTAATTTAGTTGTTAAATATTTTGTTTTAATCTAGCTTAGAACCCTTGCTTTATTTCATTATTCTCTTTCTTCGCCAACAACATTGTTAACATAGCTCATCCATATTTTTTTCTTTTATTTCATCCTTATTTCATCTTGAGTCATTATCATAAAAATTGATTCATCATTCATTAATCCCTTTTCTATCTCAACCTTAATCATTTATTACTATAGTACATTTTCTCTCTCTTCTACACACTATTTTATTAAGTTCATTCTTTATCATTAGCTAAGTATTATTTGTTTTTCATCATCCATTCAATCATCTACATGTTTATTTATTATCCAACACATAAATCTGATTTCATACTCATAACATAGATGGATGCCTTCCTGATTATTAACTATCTAATGGTATTGCAAATTAAATCTATCTTGTAATATTTTTGTCATGGATCTTGAAATTAATTATCAATGTTTAATATTGGAGGTTATTATCTTCATGTGCACTTTGTGATCTCTCCCGTTAAATTTGCTCATATTTAAACTAGCCAAACTTGTTTCTAATATTGTGTTTTATAATTATAATTTATGGGATGTGAGAGATGAAGCGCTCATATATTATAGTATAAGTATTTAGTTTGATAGTGAGGTACTTTATGACCTTTCCTTTAGACTTATGTTTATGCTAGCCAAGTCTTACTCTTTTGGATTTATTCATATTAGAGCCGAATCTGTTTTAAAATATTATTTTTGTTATTCGTTATTTCTGTTTATCTAACTTTATTGGAGGTTACAATATATATAATTTTGTTTATATACAAACGTATTTAGTGATCTGAAATAATTTTTATTCAGGAACTATATTAACTAACATTATTTCCTTTATTATTAAATGTTTCATTTATGATTATATTTAATGTTCATATATTTATTATTTCCTCCCTGGAAATTGTGTTAAAAATAACTTGTGAATTTATCTGTGAAATTATCTTTTGTTCAGCTCCATACCTTGAGAAAACATTTATAAAAGATTACATTTTTAATAAATGCTTTGCACTGAGGTAGTTATTAAATATAATTTTATTCGTATACAGCTTGAAATATATATGAATTCTATCAAATTGATATTTTATCTTTTTTTAAAACTAACCTGCAGGATTAGTTTTGAAGTCAGTCAATGTTATTTGTTTGACAGGTGAAAATGATGTAATATTGTAATTACATCAATACAGATTTTTAAAAAATGTGCATTTAGATTTCTTTAAAATTTTCAATAAAAAGAAATATTTTTCATTAAACAGACATACTATTAATTATTATTTTTATTAATTTATATACATAATTTGCCATTTGTGAATTTTTTTTTTCGAAACAAAAAAAATATTTTTTTATTTATAATCAAATGATTTGTTGTTTACCTAGAACTATCACGAAGATTCCATTCACCTGTTTCGATGACCGGAAGTGACAGAATGAAGATAATCCCATGGACATTGAGGTTTAAACCACTTAGAATTAATAATTGAATGTTTAGTGTTGACAACTCATCCTATCTCCGCAGAAGCGTATTTTCAGAGATTGGATTTAATCAGGAATAAAACATTAAAACTGACTTTTGGGGTAACAATAAAGTAAAAAAAAAAACCACTAGTTTAAATAGTCCAATTGGAAAATTAGTAAATGAATCTGTTTTTTTTTTCTAATAAACCAAAATCTTATTATAAAAAAAGGTAACAGCTTTAAGATTTTTAGACAACTGATAGACATTGGACCAGCAGTATGCATATTGTCCAGTAGAGTTCAGTGAGGCATGCTCAATCTTAGAACAGAAAGTTCCTAACTACTGTCATCACGTGAGGCAAATCTGCAAATTGCTTGTAGGCTAGAAGTGTCAGTGTTCTAAAAGTAAATCATAGCATCTATTCTAAATATTAACTGCAGCTGAACTTTATTTATACTGTGTGTGTAAAATGCTATGTGATATAATATTTGTAATGTGATCTGCCTGACAGTTTTACTTTCACTCTTGGCCTGGAACAGTTGGTTAACATTAGCTACTGTTCTAGGTAAATTGCTTGTCAATTAAATAATTATAAATGGATAACTACACACACTAAAATACAATATATTATATTTTAATACTCTGTCATTATAACTATCAATGTAATGTGATGTGATGTACTGTGACTTCTCATTAAATGGAGTCAGGAATCTCACAGCAACTATGCCAAAAGAAACCCATTAGCCACTTTACCTTTCCCTTCCATTCCCCCACCCTAAGCTTTCCCAGTCAGGAATCTCACAGCAACTATGCCAAAAGAAACCTGTTAGCCACTTTACCTTCCCCTTCCATTCCCCACCCTAAGCTTTCCCATAATCTGCTCCATTCCATTTCCACAACATAATCTTTGTCAACTTTATGGCCTCTATATCTAAATCCTCCTTATCATTTCCCAAACCCAGAATAAAAACCAATAACCCACTTTCTGTATAATCACTTTGTACATATTTATTCTCCCATAACTTCATTATTTGTACACTTTCTGCTTTTAAGCATTTACATTCAATCAACAGATGCCTAATATTTTCTATACCTTCCTCACACAATTTGCACACTAAATCACCCATATTTTTCCATTTACATGTATATTCTTTTGTTGCTAAAGATCCCATTTGAGCCTTAAATAATAAACTACTTTTTTTACTATTATCATAAATTAACACACACCCAATGTTCCATTTACTTTTATATATATTTAAACCCTTCTTACCCTCCATATTAGTTCTCCATCTCTCCAACTCCCTATTTTTTATTAATGCATCTATTCTTTTATCCCATTCCTGACCACTATAACACTCAACAATCCTATTAACACAATCATCCACCTTTTATACAAGTATACTGATATAAATTCTTTATCCAAATCTTTTGCATACCACATTACTTTTCTCACCCATCTTGATACCTGCCCTTTACTCATAATTATTCTTTTACTAACTCTAAACTGCAACCTACCAAACATTTTTATTTTACTTTTTGAATCTCTCATATAAAAACTTCACCATCCCATTTTTTTGAATTGCCTCTTTGCTGTTCACACATCTGCATCTAATGGCTGCCTTCCTACTTCCCTTTGTACTTTCTCTAAATAATTTAAAACCCCTTTACTAATACATAATGCATCATTACCATATGTTAACTCTGCTACTGCAACTCCATTCCATACAATTCTAGCTACATCATAATTATTATATGAAAACACTGTTCGTTTCTTTACCAAACCCTTTCCTTTCTTTGCTTCATTTACCAATTTTTCCTCCCATTCATCCAAGCAATTTTCCTGATTACTTAAGATAAGTGTGGTGGATAGATCCCCCAATAAAAATTCTACATCTTCTCTTTCCTCAGTATTAACCATCATTATATTTGATTTTTCTTCACTAAATTTAATCCCCATCTCTTTACTTACCCTTGCACATGTCCTCATGTGATGTGATGTGATGTACTGTGACTTCTCCTTAAATGGAGTCAGGAATCTCTCAGCAGCTATGCCCAGAGAAACCTGTTAGCCACTTTCCATTGTCCACCCTAAGTTTTCCTATAATCTGCTCCATTCCATTTCCACAACATAATCTTTGTCAACTCCATGACCTTCATATCTAAATCCCCCTTATTTTTTCCCAAACCTAGCATAAAAACCAATAACTCGCTTTCTGTATAATCACTTTGTTCATATTTAACCTTCCATAACTTCATTATTTATATCCTTTCTGTTTCCAAACATTTACATTGAAGTAACAAATGCCTAATATTTTCTATGCCTTCCTTACACAACTTGCAGACTAAATCACCCATATTTTTCCATTTATGTGTATATTCCCTTGTTGCTAAAGATCCTGTTTACTTCTATATATATTTATACTTGTTTGACTCTCCATACTAGTTCTCCATCTCTCCAACTCCCTATTCTTTATTAGTGCATCTATTCTTCTATCCCACTCCTTCCCACTATAACACTCAACAATCCTCCTAACACAATCATCCCATCGTTTGTACAAGTATACTGACATAACTTCTTAATCCAAATCTTCTGCATACCGCATTACCTTTCTCACCCATCTTGTTGCCTGCCTTTTACTTGCAACCCAATTAAATACTATTTTGGCTATTCTTTTATTATCCATAAACTGCAATCTACCGAACATTTTCAATTTGCTTTTTGCATCCCTCATATAAAAACTTGACCATCCCATTTCTCCTTGAATTGACTTTTTTGCTGTCCACACCTCAGCATCTAATGCATGTATTCCTACTTCCCTTTGTACTTTTTCTAAGCAATCTAATACCCCTTTACTAACACATAATGCATCATTGCCGTATGTTAACCCTGCTACTGCCACTCCCTTCCATACAATTCTAGCTACATCATATTTATTATATGAAAACACTGTTAATTTCTTTATCAATCCCTTTCTTTTCTTTGCTTCATTTATCAATTTTTTCTCCCATTCATCCAAGCAATTTTTCTTATTACTCAAGATGATTCCCAAATAACTATATCTGTTTACCACACTTAACTTTATATCCCCCAATAAGAAATTTTTGTCTTCTCTTTCCCCAGTATTCACCATCATTACATTTGATTTTTCTTCACTAAATTAAATCCCCATATCTTTACCCACCCTTGTGCATGTCATCAGCATAACTTCCATATCTTCTCTTCTTTCTGAACACAAAAAGACATCATCCGCAAAAAAAAAGACCCGACAATGTATATACTCTCTTGCCACCTGTTAACGGTATCTCTATCCCTCTTCCTAGACTTTCTATTGCTCTCTCCATTTCACTCAAATACAACCCAAACAAAATAGGTGACATAGGGCATCCTTGCCTCAGTCCCACTTCATTTTTAACTTTAACTGATTCTATATCTCCTAATTGATATGTATAGTAATTATTTTCATATAATTTTTTAATAACACCCACTAAAGCTTCATCCATTCCCAGATTTGCTAAACTTATCCATAAAATATTTCTATTCACTCTATCATATGCCTTCTCTCTATATATAAAACTCATATATAACTGTCTACCTGAATTTATACTCATATCTGTAAGTTGTGTAACTACAAATAAACTATCTCCTATATGCCTATCTGACCTAAAACCTCCTTGCATTTCCCCCACTACATTATTTTCTTCCATCCATTTTGCAACTCTTCCAGCCACCATATATAAAAATACTTTATATAAAACTGATGTTACTGCTATTGGTCTATAATTATTTAACTTTCTATGATCCTTACCTTTTCCTTTAAATAATAATCTTAGTCTTGTATTACTCCAACTACCCGGAAAAACTCTCTTCTGTGCCATTTTATTAAAACATGATAGTAACTTTACTTTTTCCCTATGTCCCAAATTCATTACCATCTCTGCTGCCCATCCATCTAATCCTCTTGCCTTACCACTTATTAGTTTCTTCCCTGCCTCATTCAGTTCATTTTCTGTAAATGTAATATTCCCATTACTATATGCTTTCATATTTTCTATCCCTCTGTCCTTCACATCTAACATCTTTTCTATATCCATTACATAACTATTCAATATTCTCTCTAATTCTTCTCTAGAGCTACACTCTATTCCCTCCTCATCCATTAATACTATCCCCCCCCCCTAAATTTATCCTTTTAATGTAATTCCAAAATTTTTTAGACCCATCTCTTCCACTTTTATTAATATCATCCAATAATTTACTATTTAGTTTCATTCCCTCTCTATAATTATCTATTTTAGCTAGCTTCTTTTTTTCTAAGAACTTTTCCCATTTAGCATTAATATCTTTTTCACTTTCCTTTTTCTTAATAACACACAAACTCTCTATACACTAGTGTCGCCTAGTGTAAACCTGAATAATCAATGGATGGTTTGTCCATAAATTCCCCATCTAGTGACTACTCGTCTAATTTCCACAGATTAGTTTCTAGATTTGCCTTTCATCAGTGAAAGATTTGGTTCTGAAAGCACTGCACCTAGATCTAAGGAACAAATGCAACCTTCCAGAAGTCACATTAACCTTATGTAATTAACTATGAAACTAGGAGGATTGCTTTAGATTCTTAGATCTAGGTGCAGTGCTTTCAGATCCAAAGCTTCTCACTGATAAATGCTACAAACTAGAAACTAATCTGGTGATATTGGATGAATAGGCACTAGATGGAAATTTTGTGCACAAACCTTCATACATCCATTGATTACTAAAGCTTGCACTGGGTGGTGCTACTGCATAGAGAGTTTGTGGATAAGCAAAGGTAATGATGATCATGTGATGTTTAATGATTTATAGCCAATAATCATATTTGTTTGGCTGCTAAAATAAAATAAATTTGACTTTTTAAAAAATACAATCTTTAAGTTTTAAAATTACATTTAGTAATTTTGAAAATGATATTAGAGTACTATTTATTTTATAAAGCAATTATAACTAACTTCCAATAAGACTGTTTTTAATACCTTAAATTCCATTAATTTTTAACTATTTTAGAAATTATGTCATTGTTTAAATAATTGAATAATATGGAATTGTCTTAAATTAGTTATAGTATTGGAATTTATAAAGTACATCACATTTGCTTTACAAATTTATATAGCTGTTTAAATAATTATATTAAATAACTTACCCACTACCACATACTTTTTAAAAACAATATAAAATTGTCCTTTATTGTTTTCTTTATGCGTATGATTTTAAAGAAAAGTGTAGCAGTGTGAAGGTTATTTAATATAATTGTAAAAATATTATATCGGGAAAAGACAAATGCAAAAAAAAAACAAAAAAAACTCCGAGTGCATATTTGCTGTATTAAAAACAATAAGATATATTAATCGTTAACAAGTTTAAAGTGTTTATCTGAGATAGAGACTATCTCTACTTTATTAATGATTAGTGATAATCGATACTGTATTTATGTGAAATCGACTGTGTAAAAATTGTGGGAGAAGCGAGTTTGACACTTGTAAGTCAAAATGTAAGTATCTGATTAAATACAATAAATTTGACTTTTTAAAATGTACAGTCTTAAGAATTTATCTATTTCACTTATATATTATAGTTCAATTGTTATATATATATATACCCTTACTTCTCGATGTATAATATAGTTTGAAATACGACTAGCTCAATTAAATTGTAATGCTTAATTAAAATTTGCATATCTATCTTTAATATACTTTTATATTATCATATTCGAATTAAATTTATTATTAATTATCAAAATCAATATATTTCTATAGTATGTACTAATTAAATAAGTATTTATTAAAATCATGAGACTGTGAAGTAAAGTTACAAAGCAATAAGTAGATTTACATTGAGTCAATATCTCCCAAGACATTGTCTCAATGGCATAAGAATACTATTACCTCCTTATTAACTTACTACTACATCTACAGCATTCTTATGGCTTTTAATAAAATAAACTATCTTTAGTAATAATAAAATAAATAAATCTTAACTTTTAATTTTTACAATATAATTTAATAATCTCAGGTTCTTCTAATTATCTTAAAGTAATGATAACTCATGTAAATAAGTATGATATGGGATTTTATATCAAACCTAAATACACCTAACTTATTTTAATAATTATAATACTAATCTTAAAGTATAACTTAATCTTATCTATTTCTGTTATATCGTCAATCATTAAATAAAGAATAATATGTATATCTTTTATTTTCATATAGCATCTTAATTTTGGAATAGATCAAAATCTTACAACTTAATAATCTGTGGCAATAAATAATATTGTACTCTTATATTATGCATTATAATTACTCTATGACCATTGTAATATGATGTAACAATGTCAATCAATTCTCATAAATGATAATCAGGAAAATATTGTATTTATTTCTAAAATAATATTAATAAATTCACATTGTGCAAATATTATGTTTCTTCAAATTATCTGCTGTCAAATGCTGTGGTGCAAAATAATGAACTCGACACACTTTTAAAACAAATTAAACAAATTTATTTACATTAACTTCAACTAAGAATTTATTTACAATATTTACAGTTCAAAATTATGAAAACAAAGAAAATAAAATAAGAAAATAATAATACAAAATGTTTACACTGTTATTAGCTCATACTCCTATTAAATAATCTATACATTCTTTTAAAATGCTATACTAATAATATTGAAGTATGTTTTTTAAAAACTTAGACTTTAAATAAATATCAGTGAACTTCAATTATTACACAGAAAAATTTATGTAAATAATATTTATGTAGCATATGTAAACAATTAAACTTTATTAATTAAATTGCTACATCACTTAAGTATTACTGTTATTCATTTCATCATGTATTAGTATGTGTTCACTTTACTATTAGCATTACTCTAATAGCATAATATAGAAACTAATGTATCTTTATAATGTAATAACAAATAATTGATTATAATTTTATATTTCACTTATTGCAATTCATGCTACATGTTTTATCAAATATGCATTACATATATGTACTTTAAAATTATTTAAATTATTCATTAATTCAAATCATAAAGTATTATATTAGACAAATTCTATGATTCTTTTCTTGTGAAATATTCTTTACTTTATGTGTTATTCTTCATCTTTTATCTAAACCCTCTAAACTATTTAAACCGGAAAACATCATCAACTTTAAATAAATACTAATTTCCAAAACTATTTATAATCATCATCTATATTCGGTAAATCTTCAACAAATATAAACTTCTACATAAACTTAACTTAACTTATCAATAAAATAAAAATATATTTTTGAGATCTCTTCTAACTGAAATAAAATAATACTGTATGAATAATAAATATAATTCTAATACTCTAATAATAATAATAAAATAAAAATAAAATTATTTAGAGTCATATAATTATTTCTAAGCTTCTTATGTAAGTTCATCGTTTTTCTCTTAAAAATATTAAATAAATGCTATATAATGTGTATAAATATAACACACAAAATAATATCACGTTCAAAAAATATTAAATACTAAAATTATTATATTACTTACATCATAATATTTAATGTACGTCCATCTCCATATTCTTGAATACACATAAAATAATTCACATTTACATCATCTTTAATATTCTATATTAATTATAAAATAAACTACAAAATATACTTTATTTAAAAATGTACCTATCTTATTTTTAATAGATTAATATTATTTATATATTAGATAAATAAAAAATTATATTACATAATTCCAGAGTTTCCTTTTATAAATTCTTTAATCGTGACTATTCACTAGCCATTTCTGTTTTCCATTTTTTTAAAGTTATAAAGACGTTCTTTTAAACCAAAAAGTTAATAAAATTAAAATAGTTTATCTGATCCGGATATTCTTTAAAAATAATTTAAAAGTTATTATTTTAATTTCTATAGTTTATGAAAATATATTTAATTATTTTAAATGAGATCCACATATTTCTTCATTTCTTAAAAATCCAGTAAAATAATCTTCTTATCTATAAACGAGTTTAAATATTTCAAATAATAATTATTATATAAGATTTTTAGCTAATTATATTCTCAATTTATTTCCTTTTAAATTGTCAATACATTTTTTAAACATAAAGATACAGCAAGTATTTATAAAACTCTTTCATTTTAATATCTTTACTTAAGATATATTTTTAAATTATAGCTTAAAATACTTTCTTCAAAAAATATTTATTCTAAAATATTATTTTCTAATAGTCAAATAATTAGCTTTTAAAATATATACCCAAATAACTTTTCTCCATCTCGTAATTTTCTGAACAAGCTTCATATCTCTAGTATAAAGTTTCCGATATATTTTAATATATGTTCCCATGACATTTTGTAAAGAGCTTAATTTAGAGGATTGATAGGAAATTTAAATAAACTCATCTATTATTTAAAACTTTTATAATTATTTAAAACACCCTTGTAATTTAAAAAATGATTTTAGAGCGTCTATAAATTTAATTACTATTTTTCTAATCAATTAACTGAAAATTCAATCAAAGTCCTCTCCTAACAATTAATAGCTTTTATAAAAACTTCCATTTGATTGGTACATTAACTCAACTTGTCTTATTTTATTTACAAAATTAAAAATAAATAATGACTTATTTAATATTTAATATTTATTACATATTAAATTTCTAAATAATCTTATCTTTATTTAAATATTAAAATTTTTTAAAATATTCTTACTTACTTTTTAATTTTTAACTTTTATAAATTATTTAAAATAAACTAAGTATTTTTATAGTTATATTTTTAAAAAATACTTTTAAAACAGATTTAATATTCACATTAATTATCTTTATTTTTATCTGGATAACTCGTATTATTTATAAATTTAAATAATTTTTAAAATAGTTTGCAACTTACTAAAAACTTCAATTTGTAAATAACTAACCGTTTTTTTTTATAAAAAAAAGCTTCTCATCGTCTAAAAATAAACTAACAATTGCATTTTTTAAAATAAATATTTTTTAAATAAATAAGATATTATAATAGATTTTAAAATAATTATCGATATTATTAAAATCAAATATTAGTCTTCTATTTAAGTACTTACATAATTAAAATATTTATATTCTTTTATAATATTATTTTATCAATAATAAACATATGCATTTAATTTCAACTTGTCTTTTTTTTAAATACTTTAACTTTAAATATTTATTTATTAAATATATTAATGCAGTATTGGTTATGGCCATTTTTCCCAACTATATATTATAATCATCATCATTTAAAATGTCTCTCTCTACATCAGCACAATTTCACACATCAAATACTCATAGATTGCTTTAATTAAACCTTTTGAAATATCACCATAAGCAAAATTAACATCACATATTCAAATATATCTTAAATTTAAAATTTTTAATAGATTAGCACAAAAATTAGATGGTGACCCATACAAAAGGGCACAATATATATATATTAATAAAAACCCGTTATATTATATGATATAACCCATATAAATCTACAGAGGCAAAACTCTTCATACAGTAGCACCACTCAGTGCAAGCCAATGTAATAAATGGATGCCGAAGATTTGTGCATAAAATCTCTACCTAGTATCGACTCATCCAATATTCGAAGACTAGTTTCTAGATTGTGACTTTCAACAATGAAGAGTCTTGGATCTGAGAGCATTGCATCTGTATCTTAGGATCTGATGATACCCTCCCAGCAGCCACCTTTTACACTTTTAGTTACCTATAAAGCATTGAGTCCAAAATATAAAAAAAAACAATAATGTTTTTAAGCTAAGCTCATTAGTTTGTTTAGATATATAGATCTGAACTCAGCTCAGCATCCCTACTTTTTGATCTCTTTGTTTCTTTAATAACGACAGTCACCATAATCTTATTGGGTAGGATGTGTATTAATCCATCAAAAATCACATGATCATCATTCTTTATGCTTACATAGGCCATTTTTCACAGAGGCAAACTCTCCATACAGTTGCAGCACTCAGGACAAAAAAGTATACAAGTTCATGAGCTTAGCTTGAAAACATTATTGTGTTTATGTTTTGGACACAAAGCTTCATAGTTAGTTAAAATAGTGAAAGGTGGCTCATAAAAGGTTGCATTAGATTTTAAGATGCAGTGCTCTCAGATCCAAGGCTTCTCACTGATGAAAGCCATAAGCTATAAACTAGTCTAAGGATATTGAATGAGTAGGCACTAGATAGAGATTTTATGCACAAACCTTCCTGCATTTATTGATTACTTTGTTTTGCACTGAATGGCAGTACTGTATGGAGAGTTTTGCCTCTGTGGAAAACAGCATATGTAAGCACAATGAATGGTGATTATGTAATGTTTGATAATTCAGTACAATTCTACTTTTTCATTATATAAAATTTATTTCCATAGACACATAAATAGTATTCTAGGTGGTAGTTTTGTCCCTAGTAAACATTTTTAAAAGCATTGTTTATGGGTTATTGCAATGACAGAGAGGCAGATTCTAGAGCCTAAAGTTCTCAGATATATTTCTTTCTTGGCGGATCTTGCGCTCAAACTGCTTATGATCTCCTGAGGCAGTAAAACCATTTGATTATTTGTTTAATAATTTGTAATAATCATAAAAATAGTTAGATATCTAATGAAGTTGGTGTATTGTTGTGAGTGCAGGAAGTTTAGAATCATTAAATTAAATTGCAACATATAATACAATGTTTTTTATTACTTTTTACCATACTTTTCTACAAACCACTATGATGGTTTTGATTGCCCCAACAATCTTCTTCAGAACTATAACAAACAAAGAACATAAATGATATTAATATTATATGGATTTGGCAAAGCAATAAGAAAGATAAAAATATAATACTTCACAAAAAATATAAAATACAGTTTACATAATTTAATTATGATTAATATTAAAAATAGTAACAGTTCATAACAGTAGTGTACATAGGTACTTTTGTTTACTTCAAATCTAAGTTTTATCAGCCAACATAAATAGAAAATGTCATGTGATTGTCCAAGATTTTTATACATAAGCCAAAAATGGCTAATCTATAACATATGCACCAAATTGTTGTTGCATTAATATTTTGATTCTAAAAAATATTAATTCTCTTTTCTTATGCTCACTATAATTTATATATATACAGTTTTGAACATTTAACCAGGAAAAGGTAATATGATTACTGTTAAAATTCCTGAACATGTTTAAGGAGATTGTAAAAGACCCAGAAAAAGACCACGTGTGAAATGAATGTATGAGATGAGAAAGGGTGCAGGGTGATGTGGAGAAGAGAAACTGAAGTTCGGAGAAGATGGATTGAACATGGAGAGATCATCCCCTGCAGTAGATTGATAATGGTTGGTGATGATGATGATAATGATATATATATATATATATATATATATATATATATATATATATATATATATATATATATATATATATATATAACAAAAATTTTCATGTCAATGAATCAAAGTATAAAAAAGTGTTTTGCAATCAATCTGAAGTTTCAAAAGTCTTTATTGAACTATAAGTTTACAAAGCAGTAAGTAAGAAAAACTATGAGGTTTTAAACAAAGGGAGATATATGGTTTACATTATATACTCTGTATTATTATCTCATTTTAGAAATGGGAATAATTACAAATCTACGTGTGGCAGAAAAAATAAATACAGTCTTGTAAACAGCTTAACATTTTCCGACTGCTGCATAGGACAACATTCTATGTACAACATTGCATTAATGTCTGTTTTGCTTTTAATTATCTAGTTATCATTTAATAATAGTGAATCATATCATAAATTCAAGCAATGTTTTATTAGTGACCATGTGTCTGAATAAATTTTAGTTGGTGAATTTTTTTCATCCCTTATGCATATAATATTTATTTTGTTCATAAATGTATTAGGATGTCATCTTGTGTTGGAACCATAAGTAAATGTACATCTGGTACACCATAATGAGAATATTATAAATGTTTTGATTCAAATGTGTGCATAAATACTTTTTTGAATGTACTGGGAAGTGTATTATGTTGTAATCTTTATTTTAAAATATTTTGGGGATATCACACCAGATAATTATTAAACATGGGGCAGGTGAATAGAAAATGTGAGTGTGTTTCTGATTCTTTCTGACATAGTTTGCATATGACTTCAAGGTTAGTTCAATACCTTTTATATCTGTAAAAATAAAGGGTGGAAAGTGCTTCAAAATTTTGTTTTAGAAGAAAATCATAGTATTTTGATTCTAATGAACACTATTTGAATTTTTTAATCAGCTGCTTATTGAATATGTTTAATAGGGGTTTATTATTACCATTGTATGAGGAATCATAGATTGAATATACATCCCAGTACTTCATTTTCTTTTTGTAAAGGAAATATATTGAATTGGGATAACACAATAAAGAAAAAATTAATTTATTCCAGTAATTGCATATGGCCGTTGGCCTGTCTATGGATGTAATTTTAAAAACTCTCTCTAAATATGGAAATATCCTTGCACACAATGATATAAGATTAAATGGTTTTTGAATTTAGACAATTTTTAAGAATGTAAACCCAATTCATTTTGTTATAGAGTGTGCACAATCTTATTTAGAAATATTGACACCATTTTCTTCATTCACAACAATTTCATACACATTAAATACATTTTAAATGCGAAAGTTTTTGTGTACATTATTATAGATGTATAGTTTGTATCCAGGGTCATTATTAGGAGAATGAAAAGGGTCACTTTGGTATACAATGATAAATATGATTTGGAAAAAAAATTGATTATATTCTCAACTTTATATATTAGTATTCCCTATAGTCATGATCACATTTCAGAATTACTCAAATGAAAGGAAGATCCCACAAATGAGCCAGTCTTTCCTTTGAAGGATTGTTCATGTTGTCATTCCTATAACATAGACCATGTACTAGATATTTTTAAATCGAATTCCAGTTTATATTTGTCTGAATAATTATTTGAATTTTTATTAGTTTTGGTATCTGGTTTTTAGTTGGCAGAAAAATTATTTCATCCATTTATGCAATTCATGAAACATTTCCCTTAATTCTAATATAAATATTCCAGTCATCTCATTTTTAATTGCTTTAAGAAGAGGATTGATATAAAATGTAAATGAAAGTGCTCCTAAAGATGAATCTTGTGGAATTGAGTTAAATGGAATGAATGATTATCTGAATTTCTCAACTTAGAAGATTCATAATCAAGTAGATTAATGCCTTGGGTATTGGGGTTTCCACTAATGCATTATTTAAAATATCAATTGGAAACCTTATAAATACTGATTTAATGTCCAGCTGAACTACCGCTGGTCCATATTTTTTGTTGTTTCTGATTATAACAATTACTCTCTTTACATAAAAAAGCTATCTACACAATTGACGAGTCTTTCTTTGTAAACTGGGATTTTGACAGAAATGGCAAAACATAAGTTTTAATACTATCTTTATTCACTGATTTCATGATCTTAATCCCAAATGGATTCATTAATATGGTTCTGAGGTTTTGGAATGTGATTCTATTTTTCTACTTTTTAACAAATAGTTCCAGTGAGGTGGGATTAACCCATGTATGTGATAAGATTCTTTTTGTTAGAAAGTTAGCTAAATTTGTACGATATTTTGTTGTGAAGTGACTTAAATGTCTGTCACACAAAACAAGGCATTCCTTGTATTCCTGGATGACATGAGTTTGGCACTGAAGCAAGTTTTTCTTCAAACTCTTTTGGTATAAAAGTTATATTGTCTTCTGCTAATCCTAAAAAAATTATGTGAAGAGTTAAATATTTCTCCTTTTTGCAAGTTATTTTTGGATATATGAATAAGGTGGCACTAGTAGTCACCTGCAATGATATGCCTGAAGTTTAGTAGAACTTGTCTAGTGTCCAACAAATACATTGTGTAGACCATGCGGGTTTAATTCAGATATATATTTCTCTTCTTTATCACCAGATATTCTTTGAGTGATTCATAAGCAGACCAATATGCTTTCATCAGGACTATCACATTTGTACAGCTCTCTGCCATGGTAGCACTAAGCATAATTTTCTTGTGCAATTCATATGCAAATGTTAAAACTTTTGATTGGGATAGTTGGCTTCCAGTCTTTGTAACAACTGTATATGAGATTATGTTCAAAATGCAATCCATGTATATATTTCTGAGAAGAGATATTATTTCATCTGCCCTGAAAGCAGTATTCTAATAGTTTTATATATTGTGATCATAGGTCTAAATAAGAAATCATTTTTAAAACAGTCTATCACAGCAGAATGATATGGAAAAAAAGTTTTGTTTGATATACTGGTTTTATGATGCAATTCTGGTGAATAAAAAACAAAATCAATTAATGATGAGTATCTGCCATTGTTGAAGGAAAAATTCCGTGGAAGAAATCCTTCTCCAGTCACGAGAGTGAATGTCAGATAATGAAACCATTTTTTTTACAAATTTATTATATGACATGTTGAATCCTTCTATTAGAATTATATTTAATGTATGTATAAGTATATTAATAATTATTACACCTGGAGGAATGTACATGTATGCTATGTTTAGTGTTATTTTTTGTGATATATTGTAACAGTTAGCATGTATGCATCAATATATTTTATTTTAAAGGACCTGAATGGAAAAGACTTGCTTATCATAATTCCTGTTCCAGCTGAAGATGATAATGCTGCTCTGAGAAATAATTAATATCCTTGATTATCATAAAATATTTATGGATCTGTTTATGGATTTCTTGTATATTTTAATTTTTAGCAAACCAATTATTTGTGACTAAATAATATGAAGCCATTTTTAAGTTGATAGTTGTTTTTCTACAAAGTTTAATCCTCTGATATTGTTAGCCCTTGTTTTTATTAATATTGTCCTAAGAAATATATTTATGTTAACTGTTAGTTCCATCTAAAGGTATTAGGTCCTCATGTAACCACCCTACAGATTTAAAATAAGCAATTACCTTTGAACATGACTCACCTATGTTATATTGAATGGCTCATTTGAAGTATTTCTGCTGCATCAGAATATGACAAGTTTTTATTTGACATTTTAACTTTTTTTTAACATGGTTCAGAGTCTGCGGTATATTCTCTTCACTTAATCTTGGGATTTGCAATTCACTTTTCTTTTATCTTTTCTTGCATTGTGGACACTCTGGTTTGCATTTGTTAGCCATTGCATTTATGTCCATGTTTGTGTGTGATGGACAAGGTATTGTGATTCTATAATATCTTGTGTAATATTGTTTATTACAATTGTTTCTGTAAGAATTTTACTTAATTTGCTTGTAACATTTTGTGATAGAAAAATGTTTGACCTAATAATTGACCTTGTTTTTGAATATTATTATCTATTAATATGTTCTCAACTATTTGAGTCATTGATGTTAACATCAATTATACCAATGATTGACTTTTTATCTGCTGAATATTGCATATCATTATCTGTATCATATTTGTTTCCACACTGAAGTGTTGATGTGGCTTAGATTTCTCAGTGTGGGCACTTAGTTTTTTGGAGATGCATTTATGATATGACCTCTTTGCTAACAGTTGAAACAATGTGGCTTGATTTCATGTATGATTAAAAGTAGCATTGTTTCTTGATCAGTAATTAGCTTAGGATTATCATTTGGATTGTTTTTTGTTTAAATGCAATTTAAAATAATAATTATTGCTTAAGATCAGTACAGGTATATCTTTCAGATACATAAGTTGCAACATTACCACTGATTCAAAAGTCTCTATTAATTTCTTAAAATGATTAATGTCATAATTGAAATAGGTGTTTGTTTTTATAATTCTGGTTACATAATTTTCTCTATTCCGATATACTTTCATTAGCGTATATTTTTCCAGCATATAAATTGTTTTTTCAAATATATTTGTTTGTCCTTCATCAAAAGATTTAATAGCAATATATCTGAAATTTGAGTGAACAGTAATCCATAATATATAGTCCTACATATTGTTTGTTGTAATTACTTCATATAGTAAATTTTTGGGAAATCTGCAGAGAGTATAATTTATATCGAGCGATCAGCAAAAGAAATGTTTAGATAAAAAATAAAGATTTTTCAATAGTGTTGCATTGACGGCCTCTGAAATTTTGTTTACACTTTCCTCAGTCCAGGTCTCTTCCATCATGTTGATAGATTTTTGCAGGATATCTGTTAATATGTATAATTTAATAAGATCTTTCACTGTCGATTGAAGAAATATTGCATTCTGATTTATATTTTTACCAAAGTAAAAATTTACATTATCATTATGCTTTCTTCCATTGTTATATAGCAATATTGTTGAGACTTTCATTGCCTTTGTATATGAATGTAATTTCACTTTGCACATGGAGTTCATGGTAACTGAGATATTTTCCATGGCAAATGTTTGAGGTTGAATCCTCTTATGAGGAGTATTCACATTTGCTTGTCTATTAATTTTTTTTCTGATATTCGATCCTTAACAGCAATTCTGTTTCAATCCTTATATTATCCAATGGTTTGATAATGTGTTAAGATTCAAATAAACTTACTATAAATGTAAGTCTTCTCCACATTGGCATGAGCTAATCTCTTGGCACGAGCTAATCTCTAAGCAATGCAACATCAGTCTTTAAGTTCACATTTGATGCTTATCTAATCTTAAGGTCTTGATCCAGGGGAATCTGTAATTCATTTTAAATTTCATGTTATAATGCAGTCTTCACTTTTATTTTTATAAAAAATATTTTCATTCATAAAATTGATAAATAAGAGAGAGAGTGAGAGAGAGAGAGAGCGATTTAAAATTTATAGATTTTTTAAATTTATGCATAATCAAGTTTATTATCCAAATAATATATATATAGTAAATGTAATAATGCCCAAGGCTATATGGCTTTGTAAGTAATCATTAAAAATCAGTTGCCTTGGCAACAGTTTAAAATTTTTCACTGTTAGTAATATTGGGATTAGCTAAATGGTGACTGGTTTTTAATGATATATATATATATATATGCATACAATCTTGCATTGGATTGTATTATAATTAGGCTATCATAATCAATTTAAACTTAACTTTTACACAGATTTAGCACTTTTATATGTAAGCAGCATTTTAAATTTGTTATTAATATCAAATACTCTCATTTCCCATTATTTAATGGGTTTAACAATTACTTGATGTTATAATTTATTAAATAAAGATTGAGGAAAATTATCCATAAAGCAGTCTGGACAAAATTATAAATACAATAAAATTTATGATTGGACAAGAACAAGCAAGATGGAAAAAAAAAATATCTTACAGTGTGACATGTTTTTTAGTAAAAATATTTTATATTTTAAGTACTATCATATAACAATAAATAATATAAAAATATATATGTAATATAAAACAAAAAACCATGACACAAGTTATGCAATGTTTTTATGAGCTATTTATTCCATACTTTCCATGTATTTTAAGATTGAGTGATCACTATCAAAGAATTTGAACAAAAATCTATTCTGCAATTTCATAGGACAATACTGGATAGGGATTTAATAATTACTATATCTAACATCCATTAATAAATCATGCTAACTGTAGATGACAATGTAAAAGTAGAATAATTACTATTTTATTGGTTATAACTGTCAGATACTTATTATAACTGTTTTTAAATGCATGAGCATTATGTCATTATACCTCTGACAGCTAGATCATCATTATACATATGCCAAAAATCATGAGGTCTTTATGTACAATCATAAATCTAGTATGCAAATCTAGCCATATTGGAAAATTATATTAACTTATGACAACAAGGTTTATCAATACTTTTTTTAAGTAGATATTCATTGCTTGATTTTTTATTAATGTAAAAAAATAGTATAAAAGTTTGTTGTAAATTTGCAGCAAATGTAAATAAATTAATTGTTTCATGATGAAAATTCTTGTGGGATGTTTCTCCAGTAGTTATGTACATAAAAGTAATCATAATGCAATGATAGGATGCTCCTTTACAATGTTTATGACTTTGGTGAGAGATTTATAATTTTTCTCTCAGATAATCGATTATAGCCAATCTAGATAACCATCTATTATTGATTGCTAAAAGGGTGTCTAGATTTACTTAACTATAGAATAAAACAAAGATAAAAATGATTCAAACTCTCATCACCTAACAATTGAAAAGTTGGTGATTATTGTCTTCTGATTCAATACACCTATGAAGTTTTATTGGAGGTGCCATTAACCTGTAGTGAGATATGTATTTGAAAGATTATTTTTACCTTAAAGATATGATGATCTGGGATAGTATCATATTCTGAAAAATATTTATTAAAAACCAACAGCAGTAATTAAACTGTAGTAACAACATTAATGTTAATAATATGTGCAACAGTAGTGAGAGTGAATAGATAAGATACTCCTTTGCAATGCATATGATGGTATTTGAATCTTGGATAGATAAAAAAAAAACAAGAGAATTTTTCTCTCATGTAATTATTCGTATTCAACCCAGATAACCATCTAATATTGATTAGAAAATGAATTACTATATTTTCTTAATTACATAGTAAAACAAAGATGGACACCATTTAAACTCCAATCACCTATCACTTGGAACATTAGTGATTAATGTCTTCTGATTCACCACAACTATGTTTGTGGATGAAGTCTTTAACTAAAAATAAGATATAAATTTAAGCTGATATTTTTACCTTACAGTTTCAATGATCTGAGATATTACCATATTCTGAAGAATATTTTAAAAAATCCAACATCAATCATTAAATTGCATAATGGTAATACCAAAATTCACAGTAATAATGTTTACAACAGTGTTATTCTATATACTTAAAAACTGTCTACAACAATTTTACTGGACATTCTATATTAAACGTTTTTTTTCTATCTTGAATGCTGACCTGTACAAATCGATCATTTTAACATTTGACTATATGAATTAGTGCTTCTGGGTTTCATAGATCATCAGAGTGCTGAAACATGATGGACACTATTCAATATGCAATTTTAATGGATAAATGACTCTATGTACATCTTTGATTGCTCTATAGATCTAGAATTATATTGTGGTATAACACATAATCCAAGCATCTGGTTACTACATATACATTAAAGTTCTTGATTTTGGAAAGTGATGATGAATATTTTATGCAAGGCATTGGAAATCCGGGAGTTTTGCACTATGATTTTTAACTTAGTAATTATTATGACATTGGATTCTTAACAGTTGCACCCCATTATATGGATTATGCTTCTAGTTTCATTTGATTTTTACCAATAGTTAAAGACCTCATGGATTAAGGCTTCTAGTTTTTTATAAGCTAAATGGAAGCTGAAACATGATGAACAAAACTCAAGTTCCCAAAGAATTCAACTGTGATTTGAACATTGGATTGGGGTTACTGTGTCACTCATCTTTGCATTCTTGAGGACAGTCTGTTGCTTAGAGAGCTCCCTGGACTTGCTTTGAGGTCTTGGAGGGGGGGCTGTGATGTGGGTGTATTGGGTTCTAGTATGGGATTCAGATGAGAGAGTCTAGAACTTGGGAAAATTCCTGGTGCCTGAACTCTGGTTCTTATGGGGGGACTGGAATGTGAGTGCTATTGGGGGTTAGTATGGGTTTCATCTTTCTCATTTTCGGGACAGTGGAGATGATGTGATGCATTGTGGTATTAATCTCTTTGTTCTCTATGTGATTCATAGTTATTAGACTTTGTGATAATCTGTAGATGCCATATGACATAAGTATGTAAGATTTACATTTTTGATTAGTGCTATGGCTTAAACTTCAGATCGGGGCTGCTGTGTCACTCGTCTCTGCATCTAGATGGCAGGATCTGGTGCTTGGAAAGTTTCACAAGCCTGGATTTTGGAGGGGATTTGGGTGCTGTGGGGATTAGTAAGAGCATTGGATGAGAGAGTATAAGCTTTGGAAATACCCCAAGGCCTGGTTCCTAGTCCTTAGCGAGGGGGTGCTGGGATGTAGGTGCTGCAGGGATTAGTACAGGTTTTTATTTTTTCGTCTTTTGGATGGTGAAGATGATATGATTCTTGGTAGCTGTGATCTATCTACTTGCCATTAAGGTCAGGTGTTACTTGGTAAACTATAAGGAAAGCTATGAATGGCAAGATATATGCATATACAATTCAGGGTTCTTCTGTTCACTTGGTAAATCATTTTTTGCATTGTAAATCATAGTTTGAATCTTATATATCACTACATATGACATGTAAATTCAAAGATTGATATTATGTTAATAAATCATATTTTGAAAAAAAAAAATTTACTGGAGAACTTGTGTGGATTAAAATAAAAACCTAAATAAACATAGATTTTTCCAATAGTGTGAATTCTTTTTTACATAATGTTTCAGAGCTTTATAAAATCTTTTCACAGTTGGAAGCTTAAAAGTCATATTAAAGATAAATATTGAAAAAATTAAATTAATATTCAAACAAAACATGTGTAAGAAATAAAAGATTTATAATAAGTGGAAGTTAATAACTACAAGTAACTTTGTTAAACTATTCAAGTAATCCTAAGTAAGATAAAGTGATATTATTGTGTAATTAAGCTATGGTTGACAAATTTTGGTAGAACATTGAAATATTAGACAAGTTTAAAAAAGGAGGTTGTCAATAGATGGGTTAATTCATTCTTGCATATATATATATCATAACTGAAATATATATATATATATATATATATATATATATATATATATATATATATATATATATATATATATATATATATATATATATATATATATATATGAAAGTTACATGTGTTCAAAATAGCTACAGAAGCTTCAAACTAAATAAAGAAATATGGAGATATACATATTGGAAAAAGAAGGCATCAAGTAAAATCAAATAAGTAGCATTGATATTACTGAAAAAAAAATAGATGAAATAGTGAATCATGAATAAACTTGTGTAAAGAAATCTTAATAAATAAACAATAGTTCTTGATTTTATTTAAGAATGTAATGCATGAA
Source organism: Epiperipatus broadwayi (assembly GCA_028023455.1). Classification (NCBI taxonomy): domain Eukaryota; kingdom Metazoa; phylum Onychophora; class Udeonychophora; order Euonychophora; family Peripatidae; genus Epiperipatus; species Epiperipatus broadwayi. The sequence continues at coordinate 92,671 of JAQFVV010006895.1, read as the reverse complement.
TGCATGGTAGCATAGTCGTGACAGAAAACATAATACATTGCAGCATTACGTCTACTTAAATCTAAAATGTTACTATCATTTTGCTAGGAATAGTACTATTTTAATGTTAGAGACTCTATACTTTAGTTTTCATTGTGGCCATAAGTGGCATAAGTAATTAAAAAATAAAGTGCTAAAATCAGGTAGAAAAATTTACTAGACATTGTTCAGATTATTTTTTATTTCTATAGGATTTTTTAAATAATTTAAAATACATTATTATCAATTTGATACATAGTAAAATGATAATAAAATATATGTGTAACATTAAAAATATGTTGTCTTTGAATTTATATGTTAATGCCTAAAATATGTTTTACATTATTCAAATAGTATTTAGTAAGATTTTTTTTTGCATATGATAAATTTCCTCTTTTTAAAAATACATTCATTATTTTAAATATATGAAAAATAATTTGTAATAATAAACAAAAAATTATTTTATTTTGCCACAAACACTATTCAAATTAAAATCTATTTCTATAAAAAGTTAATCTAATCATGTCAGCTTCATTATAAGTATGCTCAACCTTTATATTATTGACATGAAGGTTTTTGAGTAGAACTTAATTATTAACACATTCCCTTAAATCACACTTGTACTGTTATTTACCAAGATATTTTGCTATTTTTTTATAAAAAACAAACTCACAGGTCAAGCATTGGTGGTAGAGAGGTCAGTGACAGCTGCATTATAAGCAGTTGTCCTGGGTTAGTGGGTTGGCTTTCCGACTGATGCTATGACACTTGAGAGAAAAAAGCAAACTCACATACTATCAAATATTGATTTTTCCATTTTAAAACAATATAAGAGATCAAAATAATTGGAAAACAACAAGACCAAATTATTTTAGTCCTGCCTCTACTTGATAGCTTTTGTCCTTTGATCTATAATGTCAAAGGGATTTACAAGTTTACTTTGAGAATATTTTTGCAATAAAAATATTAATATTTAGCATAGTTAATTAAAAATTTATGATTATTTTTACATAATAATTGTATAATTATTAAAAAACAAAAATATACATTATTCTAATTTTATTTTATATGTATGTGTTTTGATTTTAAAAATAGAAGTTAATAAATGTTAGCAAATCAAAAACTAAATAATGTGTGGTCATTACAATCAACATACCTTCTCAAACTGATCACTAAACTGACAATGGTCACACTCATAAGATATTTTAAAAATTATAAAGCCATTTTTAAAATTTTAAAACAGAATGTCATAGATTTAATAGACATTAAATACATTTAAATAAAAAAGATTTAATTGATTTTCTGAAGACATTTTTTTTCAGATCATTGAATGATGTTGTATATTCTTTTGCCGAGTTCAAGCATAATTTTTTAGAAATTTTTCATTTGTAAATGTATATTTCTACCAAATAAAGTCAAGTTTATCAATTCTAACATAGAATAATAGATTGCAAAAAATAACAGGAGAATAATGCACCTGCTACAGTGTAGAATAAATAACACAAAGAAAAAGTTGTAAATAGCATAGGCAGACATGATATGTGAGATATTAGAAGAGAGACATTTTTTTTAAAGTAAGGTAGAGAAGAAGAGCTATGTACAAAGAAAATTGAATCAAATTTAGAAAAACTTTAACTTGTAGTAGATTGTCAATGTTTGAAAATGAAGATATTGTTCCCTTCATCCCTATAAATTTGAATGATAACATCTTCACTGGTTTATATATGGTTGATGATGACACTTATACAAATGACTGCATACAAAGTTTTGAAATTTAAATGAGTAAATATCTGTTTTTGTAGATTTGTAGCTATCTTTTTAACCCATAAGTAATTGAAATAATTTTGAGAGGGTTAATATAATGATATATCTCATCATTAGAAACCAGTCAACAATTAGACAATTTCAATGTAGATAACAATCAAGAATTTTAAACCATTGTCAAGGCAACCTCATTTTAACAATAGATATGGAATCCCACCTTTTTAATTGTCCCATATATTTATATAATCACTAAAGATTGCAACTTGACCAGAGATTGAAATTGATAGAAAAAAGTTTAAATAAACCTCCTTAAACAGATAAATATAACCTGTTCTGAATGCACACTAACAAATAGTTGATTTTAACAGTACAAATTGCAATTATAATTTTTAAAGTGCACCTAAAGTATTACTTAAATAGTAAGTAGTATATATCAAGGCTATAACCTTAAGACTATACACCTAAAATGTGACAGTAGGTACCTCTACAAATCTAAACACAAGATTAATTTAAAAAGACAACAGTGGCCTCTTATCTTCGACTTAATTTCTAATTATATAGGTGAATCTAAAGCTTTTTGATTTGAGAGGGTGAATCTATTAACTATTTCACTGATTAAGTCCATAATTTGTATACAAACTAACATATGTCCGAAATCTTTCGATTTACAACGAGTCATTAGAAATCTTTTAAAACAATTTTAAATAGTAAGTATAATAATGCTCAAGGCTAAATATACCTATAGTAATATTTTTTACATTCAACAATTTTGTAAAACAAATGAAAACAAAAAATGCATTAATATTATCACTATATCCAGTGAAAATTTTAATTAATTGAATCTTCTTCCCACTTTTATATATCAGTTTTGTGAATGTGTGTGCGTATGTATTAGGGTTAAAAATTAACAGTATAAATCAACAATATCGCCGCAAAAATGTTAAAAATATTTCCAATAATGTTATACTTAAAATAAATATAAACCTATAAGATAAAAAGTTGTTAAAGCACATTTATATAATATTTATTTGTTTGTTTTACATTTTTCACTACAATAAATTAGTGTTAGTGTAAAAAGTTGAAAATTTAATGCTCTTATTTTTATAGAGGGTAGTTTAAGCCATCAAAGTGTTTTTTTTTTTTTTTAGACAATTAATTTTTAAGTTATGAAATAGCTGAATAAATTTAGCAGCTGAAAAAAAATTCTCTTTCAGTTCATCATTTCATAAGAAGTGTGGAGAGATCCATTGATTAATTTGACATTATTAAGGTGATAAATGCTGAGAACAGATGGAAATGAAATGAATCTCAAGCAGTTATAATCTCTACGGCTATGACTAATGACTCACCTGGTTATAATGAAATATTTTATAGATAATGCATTAACTGAAACACACAGGCGTATTATATACCTGAGTCTATATATGTAATATATAGGATATATGAGCACAGACTTTCACACGACCCACCACTCTCCACACTATCTCAGAACACTGATACACTTGAACACATATATGTTGAAAAAATAAATAATCACCAATACACGTATTTCATGCTAAACCAGCAATCATCTGAGCACTTATAGCATATATGTGTGGAGATGGTAATCTGGACCAACTGATAATTGCTGGTTTAGCATAAAATACGTATACTGGCGATTATTTATTTTTTCAACATATATGTGTTCAAGTGTATCAGTGTTATGAGATAGTGTGGAGAGTGGTGGAGCGTGTGAAAGTCTGTGCTCATATATAATGCATTAGTAAAAACATATATAAACCCAAACACGCACACTTTTACAAAATAAACTTATCTTAGCTATTAGAAATGACTGTTTCAGTGAGAAGTAGATACATACATAACTGAGTTAAGTGCGTATGTTGAATAAGAACATTATCCATAAGCTATCTAAGATAAATACACACACCTTTTTTTTTGTCAGAAAACCTAAGAATAAATTGGTCACATGTAAGTGCAATATTATTAATTTTCACTTATGATCAAATATTATTGATTTGCCCTTATAATCAAATATATAAAGAAAAAGACGGAATTTTCATTTATAATAATCTTTATCAATAATGAAAGTTCAATTTAATAATAGTAAATTACGTATGACTTATGCTCATAATTTACTCATGCCATTCCAGTGCTTTGAAATCAAGCTTTAGTAAAATCTGAAGTTAAAAAAATAAGCAATGATTGTTTTATTTGTAAGTATTCTAACAAAGAAAATGAGTGAATACGTTTATCATTGACCTTTCATGAAAGTTAGCTTTGTTATTTTCTATTATGCTTTGTTTATTAAATATTTATAATTATTTAATTACTATTTGCCACTCACAAAGATTTATAATATGAGATTATATCTTTTACTTTGTGTATTTGAATATGAGTTGCCATTATGCTTTGGATTTGTAGATTATGAAAAGGCATTTGATTCTATAAACATTTCTTCAGTGATAAAATCACTGGATCATCCAGGATATTGTCATATTTTTAAAGAATATTTATAAAAATGCAAAAGCAACAATTAGATTACATAGTGATACTAGGAAAGTCAACATTGAGAAGGGTGTAAGACAGGGTAAATCTATATCTCCAAAACTTTTTACAGCAGTGCTGCAAGAAGTATGTTGAGGATTAAAATGGGAAGCTAAAAAAGTGAAAGTAAATGGAGATTATTTAAGTCATTTAGATTTTGCAGATGATGTAGTTATTTTTGCAAATAATGCTTTAAAGTTTCAGGAAATGTTGCAGGAGTTATCAGATGAAAGTAGGATTAAAGATAAATGTTAAAAAGACTAAGGTAATGTTTAATGGATTTTCTCAAAATATAAAAATAAAGATTGATTATGATGAATTAGAAGAAGATAACAACTACAAATACCTTGGTCAGATTATTAATACAGATGGAAACATAATGGATGAAATTAATCATAGAATTAAACTTAGTTGGAATGTTTTTGGTAAAAGTAACTCGATATTAAAAGGAAATATGCCTATGTGTTTGAAAAGAAATTTTGTAATAATTGTATTTTACCGGTTCTTACTTATGGATCTGAGACTAGGACACTTAATAGGAGAGCAATACAGAGACTTCAGACCACTCAAAGGAGTATGGAGAGATGCATGTTGGGAGCAATAAGAAGAGATCAAAAACCCAATATATGGGTAAGAGAACAAACATGAATTTACTGACTGCATTGAAAAAATTAAAAGACTAAAGTAAAGTTGGGCTGGACATATTGATAGAAGAGATGATAATAGATGGACAATTGGGATCTTAAACTGGATTCCAAGAGATTGTAAAAGACCCAGAAAGAGACCACATGTGAGATGGAAGGATGAAATAAAAAAGTGTGCAGGGGTAATGTGGAGAAAAGAAGCTAAAGATCAGAGAAGGTGGATTGAACTTAAAGAGATCTTCATCCTGTAGTCGATTGATAATGGTTGATGATGATGTTGATTTGCTTAAATTTGAAATCCATTCTTATTCCAGTGTTTAACAAAAAACAAAGCCTTAATAAAATTCTACGCTAAGAGAAAAAAACAATGACTATTTTATTCTTACATTTTCTGACAACAAAAATGAACGTAATTATTTATATTTGACAATATATGGAAGCTGGTTTTCTTTCTATTATATAACCATATGTTCAACTTCAATCTAAATCTAAAATAGAAATAGATATATCTGATTATTATTAAGAAATTAAAGGTCATCTTTAATCTTGATCTACAATGGAAGTATATGTATCTGAATATTATCAAGAAATTAAAGATAGTTTTTAATAAAATACTAATTTTAAATATAATTTAACCATTTATTTAAAAAAGTCATTTAAAAATGGCTAATTTATAATTATTTTTTAACTGAAATACAGGCTTATTATATACTTGTATCAATATATATATATATATATATATATATATATATAGGGTATATGAGTATATACTTTCATATGACCCACCACTCACCACTTTATCTCATATCACTGATACATTCGAACACTTTTTCAAGAGCAAGTTTTCTTCAATCTATTGCAGAATCGTCTAGTAGAAGCTAGTATAAACAATTTATATAGTTTTATAGCAATACTATATATCCACATTTTCTAATTAGTTTCTAACTTACTGACTTTACTACTCAAATCTACGGATCTAAAATTGGACCTAAAACACATATCTAGCAATTATCTTTAATCTCTTTATACTAATTGTAGAAATAAAACCTTCGAGTTTTAAACCCTAGCTGAATTAATTGAATATTTATGTAAATCTCGTATTAGGCTAAACTAGTTTTATGCTAATTTTTAGGAATTTTATTTTCTGGCTATTACTTTGATAATATAAAGAAATTAAAAGTAACTACTACATGTGTAAGTGCACACATTTCCAGCATTAGGCCAAGATCTAAGCTTATAAAAAAAAAATCCAGACTTTATTTCAGGGTTATTATTAGAAACAATGCTAGCATTTATAGGTTGGCTAAGCTTACAATAGATGGCTCTAGAGTAGATTAAAAGAACTGTTCCCGAAAGCATATGTTAAAAAGAGGGTAGGCAGAGAAAATTGTGTGATGTTTTATTACGGTTCTAATTATTTTTAAAACTATTTTGAAAATAAAAGTTAATAAATACAATGTTATTAACAGCGTCATTTAATTTTAATTCTTTTTGAGTAGATAATTGGCACAATTTAGATGATTCTGCCAACTAAACTTCAGAGTAAGTTTTGCTATAGGCCTTTCTCTCCAGCTTGTTCTTATTTCTTACAACAGCCATCCAAAAGTCATATTTTTCCCAATCTAAATTACACATCCCATTGACTAATCTGAAGACCCTTTTAACTCTGCGATATCTGGTGTTTAATGATTAAGCAACTTGGAACAGATGTGTGATGAGTAAAAGAGTATAATGTGAATTATTATTATTATTATTATTATTATTATTATTATTATTATTATTATTATTATTATTATTATTATTATTATTATTATTATTATTATTATTATTATTATTATTATTATTATTATTATTATAAAATATAGATCATTGTACAGACAGATATTTTGTTATTTTGTTTAGTGTAAGCTCTTTAAATTGAGTGATGAACTCTTTTATGCACTCTGGTGCAGCAGTAAATTTGCAGACTCATTTAAACGTTCTAAGATCAAAGGTTTATTGGATGAAGTGAGTAAAGCATCTCAGTTCATATAGTTGCATAGGATCCTTATGCTTAGGCTACTACTAGAGGTCCTTGATAATCACAAAAACAATATAATTGCTATTGGATAACGTTAAAAAATCAGACATTCGGTTGGTTTTCTTTGTTTTACTAAATTAGTAATATAAAAACATCTTAATAATCTGCAAAAAGCATCTTATAGCTTTTAAGTACATAAACACATAATTGTTTTAGAAAAATTGTTAGAAGAATAGATGTTAGATAGATCTGGATTTTTTTATTAAAATAGAAATATCAAACCATCACATTTATTAGCATAATTCTATAAGAATTTATTTTACCTCTTTTCTGCATTAATTGTAATTATTTAGTAATAGTTTATACATTTAACACCAGAGCAGTTTTTTTTTCCATATTATAGATATTTATTTTTTTCAGCTAAATGCTTTCACTACTAAAATGTATCATTTTCATAATTATATTATTCCACTTTAAACTGTTGTTATGTAAACTTATAATATCTGCTTGTTTATTTAGGATACATTTTGTAATCAAATTTTAACAACCTTCCATAAAATTGATTTCATTCAAATTTTGTACGTGTTAGGAATCAATGATAATGGAATACAACAACAAAATATTTCAGGGTTGTCAAGTAGTTTATGTAATTTAAGGGAGTTGCTGACCATGTGGTTCAATAACTTTTATATTATGCACTATGAGAGGTGATATACACCTGGGTCTCATTTTATGTGGTAGATAGGTTCCTCAGAAAATGTGCACAAAAAAAATCGCACAAAAATAGACTTAACTTACCTTGAAAAATGGTGGATACATACTCTAATTTTCCAAAAATCGCATAAAAGCAAAGCAACAACGTAAAAGTACTTTAAAATTTGCATAAAAAAATATGAAAATAAAATATGACTAATAAAAAAATTTCAAATTTGAAAAAAACTGATACAAGACAATTTTTTTTTACTTTTTTTATTAACTACAGCATTTAATTTTATTCAAAACAATTTATTTTTATGCGTAATTTACATTTTTTTTCATACATGTATGGTATTTTAATTATTATCGCTATTTGCGACATCAGATTCCTCGTGACATGATGTGATGTGAGATACTGCAGCTTCTCCTTAAACAAAGTCAAGAGAAAATCCAACTAAAACGTTTTCCAATCACTGTTGATCCTTCCCATTTCGCTAAGTGATCTAAAATTGAAATTTTTGTTTCCAAAGAAATTCAATTTCTTGGGTGTTTTTTTTTCTCTCTTCTTTAGCATAAACTAAAAGTTTACAATAAAAATAAGAACCTGGACTTACGATAATAAAAAGACACCGACTCACTACTGTTGTGCAAAATTTAATTAAAACTAACAATTAAAAATTAAATTCTTATTTTTGTCTTTAATTTACAATTCCATTTAAAAATCAAATTTCATCGTTTCATAGCACCTCATTACATAATTTTTAAATTGTTAATTACAATTAAAAATCAGATTTTAATATTCAAATTTAATTGTGCCCACCACCATTACTCACCTTTTAAAAATAAAATTGTGGACACTAAACGATTAATTGATTATGTACTCATTTTATAAAAAGCAAAAATTGAACATGATTTAAAATGCAAAAACAACAACCTACATCGTATAGGCATCTATAACGTTTGAACAGATTTACATTGTAATCTTGTAAAATTTATTACTTGTGGACACTAAAGGATTAATTAATTATGTACTCTTTTTATAAAAAACAAAAATAGAACGTGATTTAAAATGCAAAAACAACAACAAACATAGTATTTTTCATTTATAACATTTGAACAGATTTACATTATAGTCTTGTAAAATTTAATGTGTGTATATAAAATGGGGAAATTCTGATATAAAATCTATTACAGTACTATTATAAAGTGCTGAAAATATTGAAATTATTAGATGGAAGTCGAACTCCGATAATATGCTATTACTTTAAATATGACGTGTGTGTGCGAAATTTATAATATTTAAAGTAATAGGGTATTATCGGAGCTCGACTTTTGATCTAATAATTTTTATCGCATAAAAAAAACCCGCATACAAAAATATTAAGAAGAATCATGAATCGCATAACTTCAAAATCGCATTAAATAAATCCGCATAAAATGAGACACGGGTGTATATCTTAAATGCTTTTGTTTAAAAAAAGGTTTCACCAGAATATACTAACAATCAATTAAATAAAAATAAATAAAGTCAAATCTTAATTTCAATTGATTGCAAAAGTAGCTTATTTTAACATAGATGTGATTTTTTTCTTTTGATTGTAAATATTTTTTTTTTAAAAAAAATACACCTTTCATAAAAAATAAAAAAAATATTGGAATCAATTTTTAATGCACTGCAGATTTTTTTTAAAATGGTACACATATTGTTTTTATTCTTTATTTTAATTAAATTTGGAATTGTTATAAAAAAATATCAAAATACTAAAAAAATAAAAATAGTCATTGAAAAAAACAATTTCTTTTTGAGGTTTTTAGAATTAACTCATCCAAAATTTAGGATTCAATTAAGTTTAGACATTTGCAGAACAGAATCCAGAATCCAGGTAGAGAGACCAAAGCTGACCAGAATGGGATGGTGAAGTCCCGAATACAATCTGGTTTCAACTTCTTTACTCCATGACTCAATACCTTACAAAGGACTTACTTAAAATTACACTGTTTCTATTTCTTTGCAGCCAGCATAGGGCAGGAAGAAACATGAAACTCAGCAGTTAATTACACATAAATTATGATAAACAAATGGCTTGGTGTTGGAGATAACATTCATGATTTATCACCAATACATAGATCGCTCATCCATATTATATAAATAATTAGGATTGAATTAGATTAAAATTAAGCATTCAGAAATCAGATGAAACCAAAGTAATTGAAATATATATATTTATTGATTGATTAATAGAATAAATAACAACAAGGAACATAGTTTAAGAAATGGTAAACACATGCAGGCATTGTGGTAAATGAGACAATCATCATATTACTCTTATCTTACATATCAACATGTGTGTGCATACATAAATGATCACTTAAGTTATGCTTGTTAAAGAAATGCCAAATCCTATCTTTAAGATTGTGCTTGTTCTTTCACAAATAACTATACTAGCCCTCAGTAGACCATTTATTATTGCCTTATGTTAGAGATGTATTTACGTGTAAAATATGAACATATAAACCAGCTTGTTGAGGTAGATTGAACTAAAGAATCAAGAGATTGTTTCAGACTAATGATGAATATTAATTCAAGAGGTGAAATTGACTGTTCTAGATCACCACCAAGTCCTCCTGTATATAGATTAGTCTGTTCAAGGGTTCTTGCAACCAATGCCAGTACCCTGGGACCAAGCATTCTCCTGCTTATGATGTGAACATTTAGAGTTCACGATTGGGGTGGCTTGCATGCTTGCCTAGTATTAACTTCAGGACTTACTGATGCCCATCCCCAAAATAAGATAAAATGGGATGTTCTTACCAAGGTCCCATTCTTGAAGAATGCAGCAAAACTTAAATATTGATTTGTATTTAATAATACCTAATCCGCAAAGCAATGAGGACATAACATTTAAAATTATGTGTGCTTGAACAATAGCTTTATCAGTTCAGCTAATAGGAGCCACTTCTTAACTAGTGTCATATATCTAAACTACTTAAGGGAATAATTATATTTTTAATCTTGTTAACATGTTTTTCAATCTACATTGTACTAATCAGTTAAAGAGAAAAGTATATTTGAAGAGGTTTACTAAAAGCTTAACAAATATACTTTTTTATTATTCTAAGGCTAGTCCAGTACTTATTAACATTAATTAAAATCATAACTCAAATTAATGAGCAAATGACATTTGCATTTATATTAAACAAATATTTAATATTAACAATGAGCGCAAATAGATTTGTTATTACTCCGAAAATAGGATTTCAAAACAGCATGCGTAAATGGCAACATTAAGAAATAATTATATGAAGATAATCTTAATTATATCTTCTCTAAAATTTTGATAAAGTTAAAGACTCACTGCTTTGTAGCATTGTCATATAGTAAATATATGAAATACATTTTAAAATAATACTAGAGAAAAGTATAGTCACAACCACAGTGATAGATAATAAGAACTGAATAAGACATTTGATTTAATAAATATAATTATAAGCATAGGTAGGCAAGTTAAATAATTTTAAAGATTACCTGATTTAGACAGATTTTAAAGTTATATTAATTTGAACATTCAAAGGTTTCTTTAAGTTACATTTAGCTAGCTTTTGAATAAAGAAATTGAATATTAAATGATACAAAGCTCTGAAGTTCTGGATTTTATACTACTGGTTATTCATTTCAGCAGGAGATGTAGGCATTTGGACTTCAGGCATGATAGTAATCTTTCTTGAGCAGGTTCTTGCTGTATTCTTTTTCTGGCAGTAGGCAGTGGCTGGTGAATTTCATCTTGCAGTGTTTTGGTTGTTAAGTGCATCAGATGGCAGTAAATCCCCCATTCTCCCATGGAGAAACAGTAAAACTTTGCTTTCCTTAGCCAGAAATGTTAAAATTCAGAGTGGCATGGAGTATGTTAGCAAATGCTCTTACAAAATTGGTGTGTGTTTCTATAAGCTCAAAATATAGCCTATTTATATGTATTATCCCAAGCACTTATTTGTGGAGAATTTATATCACCTGAAAACTCAATAGCTTAAAAAATTTACATTAAAATTCCAGATTTTTAGAACTTGATTTTAAAATTTTTATTTAAATTTTCAAAAATTCCCGAGGAATTTCAATAGTGTCAATCCAGAAATTTTACTATATAACTGTTTTGTTGTAAGCAATTTAGAGTACAACCATTACTAAAATGTAAACTAAGTTTTCTTTATTTTACCACAGGTGTGGCAGTTTAATACAAATTTTTGTTTACAACTATTTTACTTTAATTAGTAAAACTAAAACTTTTAACAAAATTAAATCTTGCCACCCTATATATGAATAATAATATAGGTTTGATTATACATCTACATATGAATTTATAACAAAATGAATTAATAAATTGAATTTATAATATTAAATCTATAATATAAATATTTTTCTAATAGCAAACAAAATTTATCTGCTGTAATATTTAATATAATGGGTATTGACAGTGTATATCCATATGAACATATATAATGCTATGCATATGGCCATGATAATACTCTTATATATCTAATTTAATTATTTTAATGGGGTTTGAACCTAGCACAGATAGGGTTGGTAATCAAATTTGAAGTGAAATGGTAAGACATCAAAGGATTACTATTTCAACACACCACATTTTCATTTTTAATTATTTTTTGGCTTTTTAGTGCACAGTAATTAAAATCATTTATTATAAAATATTTTTCACATATATTATTTCTAATAATTTTTGTTCATGCCTAAATGTGTAAATATTTATGTTAAACAATTATAGTTAAGATTTTACTTCATTAATGTTTAATATAAATTAATATATATGTGTTCTATGCACAGATAATGAAGCTATTAATTGTCTGTGAAATTATTAAAATTTACCACCAAGTGCTTTCGGGACAGTTTATAGTCTCATATTCATGGCAACTTGTATTTGATTAATACCTATAATATGTAAATAAATTTAGAGTTTTAATCAATGTATCTAATATTTCAATTCCACAATATTATAAAAGTACAAAGAATCAAATTACCATCTCTCACTACATATACATTCCAAGGACAAGTTTTATTCATCAGCTGAACTAGAGATATCAAGCACACTTCAATCTGGATACCCATATAGGTGCTCACTATTTTCCATTACATCATTTTTGCTAATTAGCAATTAATTTCTATGAACATGTAATATGTTTTGGAAAAGTGAAAAATCAGTGTATTGCAAAGATATAAACAAGTTTCTCAACTCTGCTATACCATGATCAATAACTAGTGCAAATGTTCAGATGACTATTAATTATTCACACATTTCATTAGCTATCTTTGCTTGTCATCTACCACCAGAATCTGCAGGCCTTAACTTTTATGGCAGTCATGTGATAAAAATGATTGAGCTGCCCCATGGGTTTGAGAGTTTGATACTCCCAACTAACCTCAAAAACTAGAGTTGTTCATAAAAAGCACATACAGTGATAGAGGATAGTATGAATTTCTATGCTGGTGAATAGTCATGATATATGGAAGTTGAAGTGAGGAAAGCACTGGTAAACGGCAAAAGAGATGTCATGTGAATATGGTCTTCATCTGTAAGTGCCTACAAATACATAAAACCATACAATCAAGTTAATAATACTTTGCTTAAAACAGTGACACATTTACAATTTCATGCCATTCTTAAAGTACAATTTATTTTAACATCTTCTAGAGCTGCATAAAATTTAATATTGCATTACATCATACAATGCATGCTTTGCAAATAGGTAAAGGTAAATAGTAATTATCCTTTAAATAGTCCATTGTAGAACAAACACTGCAATAATTTATGAATAATTAATGGAAGTAAAAAATAAACATTATGAGGCATGCCAAGATTTGAAGAGTTTTCCAGCAATGTTTTGCCTCGTATATAAAAATAACTAGATTCCCTTTTTTTTTGACAAACATACATAATAATTATGGTTCATTATAGGGTCATAGGTATCAGATGTCATCATTGTCATGAGGATATTCTCATTTACTATATGCAATATTATATTCAGTTTTAGTAGCAAAGATTATTATAACCAAATATATTGATAACTCATGAAATGTTAAGTACTATGATTTAGTGCCCTTTAGCTTTTGAAAACAACTCTTCATCACTGAACTAAATAACAAAAAAATATACCAAATATATATATATATATATGTGTGTGTGTGTGTGTGTGTGTGTGTAAAGATAAAGTAGCCTTTACTATAAATAAGTCACTTTAAGGCTCCAACAGCTCTTTATAGAAGAAAGATGATGAAGACAGTGCATAACAGCTTTGCCATTATCTGAATAGTGAGAATAGTTTTACATATCTGTTTTGCTCTCTGGAAAAGAATAGATAGATACACATTTAACAACTAGTGTTGGATAGTTATCTGAGTTGGTTATAGTCCAAATAACTGAGAAAAAGGCATACACATATATATTGAGCTATTTAAATTACTAATTTAAAATATTAAATATTTTTAAGGAAAAAAAAAAAACTTTTTAAATACATTTGGTAATTAATTCATAAAATTAATGGTCAATGATTTGATTGCTTTTCTGATAGCCATTGATCAAGCCTACATTACCTGAAGAAGAGAAGTAATAAATATCATTTACACATTACCTGAAGAAGAGAAGTGATAAATACTATTCAAACATTACCTGAAGAAGGAAGATATAAATACAGCTTAAAACGTTGGATTATGAGCTAACCTGGGTTTTATTTAAGTAGTAGTTTTCTCTTTTCGTCTTCAGGTAATGTTAACGTTCGGATTATTGATGGTATCAGTAAAGCAATAAAACCAGCGATAGGTAATTTTATAAATACTGAATTTAAGGAGAGACTCTAAACCACTACCTCATTCTGTCAAAAACAACAATTTGCTTAAATATTTATGAGAATCTTTCCATTAAAAGAAAAAATGGAGCAACAATGAGAATTTTCATAGGTAAGTATATAAAATTTCCATGGTATGTTGTCATTGCCAGAATAGCATTGATAGTTAGAGAATCATCTTAAATCAATATTTAGGAGACTAGAGGTCACCAATTCAATTCCCATGCTATTACCATCACTATTCAGACGTGTAAAACTTGCAAAAGAGAGAAGAAGAATACGTCACAAAATATTCTGTTATATACTAGCCTCAATGCTGTTATAAACAGTTAAAAGTATTTGGAAAAGTATAATATTTAAATTTTTCCGACAACATTTAACAATGATAACGAGCTGAAGGAAACATCTTAACATATAATATAATTAACAAGCAAAATGCCATATTACAAACTTTAAGACAAGTATATATATAATTTTAAATTAAAATTGCATTAAAATAATATTCTCTGCGTTAAAAGATAATAATTTAGTAAGTTTTAATTGTCCAAATTTAAATTTTGTTTTGCAATTTGAATTTCTTTATATAATATTTAATCGTAGTTAAATGTGAAACCATTTGATTATTTCAAAACAGCAATTATATCCACGAAACTGAAATTAAATATTCCATTTTCATGACTAATGATTTAAAAATTGCGATTTGCTTATTTAATCGATGTGAACTTTTAGTTTATCTAACGTTTTAGCTTAGATAGTTCACATGATTAATAGAAGAGTCGAGAGCTATTCACTTTAATCAAATTTTAAACAGAAATTAATGTTTCTGAAATAATACACTGCTTTCACAAAGATAAAATCAAGCGTTCGAACAAACTTGAAAATAAATTTTATCATTCGTAGTTCATCAACTTGCTTAAATGAAAAGATAAAAATAAAGGCTAATTTAAAAAACATAGGCCTTAAATAATTAATGTTTAAAAAAAAGAAACGCTAATAAATTGCAAAATTAAATTACATTATATAAATTTAAAAAAGTTCGATAGTATCTGTAAAATTAAAAAGGATTTCATTATTCGTAAAATAAAAGTTATAAAATTCTATATTCACTTTAAATTTATTTGTGCAATAATTCTAAATACAAAAAAATATTCAAGTAAACATTATAGTTAATAATATTTATCATCATCATCACAAATCACTTGCAAACGAGTATTGGCCACTCCAAGAAATGATAATTTATTTAAAACCATTTTTGCATATTGTAGAATGTTGTACAAATATACAGAATTTCCTAGCAAACAACGACAAAGCAAAAATAAGTATATATTATTTTAAATATATAAAAATTTATAAAAATACTGCTTAGTGCTAAACCAGTAATGATGAATGAAATAGAAAATCATATAACAGTCAAAAAAAATAATTAAATATTTTTCCAGGACCATGGTTTTATCTATGAACAAATAGCTCTTTTTTATGTGAAATTCAGCAAGATACACACAACATATATACACAAGATAAAATAGCCTTCTCATCCTTCACATCAAAAATCAACTTCATTAAACATTAGAGGATATCTTTTTGAATCAGAAACCCCAATCTCATGAAGACATCCTTTGATGTTTGAAGTAAATAATGGGAAGGGTATTTTGTTTTGTATATATATATATTGTTGAATTTTCTTTGAAAAGGACTATTTCTTGATAAATAAAACTGTGATTAGTAAAAAAAAAATTTGGCTAGTAGTTGTAATATTACATGGTTTTTTTATTTTAAAATTTTTATATATATTAACACATTAATTCATAAATATTTTGAAACATATATTAATAAGATTTCAAAGAGGAAAACTTATTAAATGACAATACATACATATGAAAATAAATAAAAAAACAAAATCAAAAACATTTCTAATAACATATGGGTACTGAACTGGGTTCAGAACCCATATGACTATATAAGCTGATGGGCTTGGATTGAAAACATTAAGGTGTTTTCAGTTTAAGACTCATAGTTTTGTAGTTAAATGGAAATAAAAGGTGGCTGCTGGAGGGTTGCATTAGATCCTAAGATCTAGATGCAGTGCTCTCAGATCCAAGATTCCTCACTGATGAAGGCCATAAGACAGAAACTAGTCTGGGGATATTGGATGAGTAGGCACTAGATGGGGATTTTATGTACAAGCCTTCTGGCATCCATTGATTACTCTAGCTTGCTGTGTGTGGCAAAATGTATATAGTGAGTTTTGCCTGTTTTAATATTGTATTTTGTTATACATAAATACAAAAAACACAATTACATGAAACAGAGTATATATATTCAATGATGGGTATTAATGTTTTTTTATGATCTATAATATCATTTAATTGATTATTTTTTAATGTAAACTTAATGATACAGACTCTTCAAAATAAGACTTTTGAGTTTTATCAACAGATATTGTAGCAATAGAAAAATTTTTGTACCTGTAAAGATAAACATTTACTGCAATGACTAGTGTTAAGATTAGTTTGATTTTAACAATATAAACTTTCATAAATGATTCTATAATCAAAATATCCATGTAGAGTAAACAAAAAAATCTTATTAAAACTAACCTAGCATATTGACCTTTTTGAACCAACCAAAAATATAATCAGAACATAATTTTGTAATATTTTCAGATTTGTAATTAATTGCATAATCAAGAACATTCCCATAAATATAATGCAATAAATCTTGAAAACCATAAGAACATGATTCATGAATATCTAAAACAATTTTCTTTTAAATACATGATGAAACAAATAATTATGTTGGCACAGATAAATGACTTGTAAAAAGTGACATGATAAGACCATGACAGATTTTGATCTAACAAAACTATCAAATATTGAACATTTGCCCAATATATTATTTTGTTTCCACAAGTAATTTAAACTATGTGTAATCTTCATCAGTATAAACATAAAAAAAGAAAATAATTATTGGCAATTCTGAATGCAATAATATACTTTCGATTTTATAGTATGATATAATAAAGTAGAAATGAATCTTATGGTGATTATACAGTTCAATTCTCATGTCATAAACAAATTTGCATATCAAACATGTCCATAATCCCACTAGTTATGAAAGTAGCATGATGATATTATTGCTGTAAGTTTTACTCTTAATATATCTATAACTATATGATCAATCTAACTTATGCTGGTACCTTTTAGTCTTTAAATTATATCTAGAGAAATATCTATTTACCAATCAATTTTTGAATGGCTTTCTAGTTTATCTGTGAGCTGGATATCTGAGAGTAAAGTTCTAATTCCTCTTCAGATGTACAAAAATTCAATGTTTTACTGAGACTGAATTTGAACCCAAGATTGTGGGTATGTAAGTTAAATCCCTAAATACTATGACAAAAGGTATTTGACTTAAGCTTAAGAAGTATTAAAAACACTAAAATAATTTTTAATTATAAATTTTATTAAATGCACATTATTATATTAAGTAATATTTACTAAGGCTGTAACCTTTAGGAATAAGCATCTGAAAAATTTTAAGGTAGGGACTTCTACAGGTCTTAGCCACAACTCGTTGTAAATCGTAAGATTTTGTGAGTATTAATGTATAATAAGAATTGTGGACTTAATTAGTGAAGTATTGAATAGCTTCACACTCTTAAGATCTAACCACTTCAGCTTCATCTATTCATATATAAAGTAGGTTGAAGTAAAGAAGAGGGTTCCCCTCTTTTCTTCCTAGCATAAGCTTGTGGCTAAGACCTGTAGAGGTCCCTACCTTCAAATTTTTCAGATGCATATTCCTAAAGGTTACAGACTTAGTAAATATTACTTAAAATAATTTTTATAATGTAATACATTTTAAAACAATTTATTTAAAACTATCATGATGTTTATTTAGAAAAGTTTTGTTTTTAAAATTATCATCATCATCATTCTTATCAACATTACAAAATATTGGAAATACTGTTAAAGTTATAAATCAATAAAGTTCACAAGGGTTATTATAAATTTGTAATGACAATATAAAGCAATTTGTAAAAAAACACACTATTTTTTTATATTGCAAATTATAGAGACTATCTATTTGATAACTTCAATGTTAACTTTTAACTTCTTCTGCAACAAACATAGTTACATTTCACTCCATTGCTTAAATATAGCATAATTTTTAAAAGATATACACTTTTAATATTATAATAGAGAACTGAAAGCAAACAATATTGTATGATCCTTAACATACAAAATGCTTAACAGGAACAAAGTATATTTACTTGCTGTTCTTGCTGCCATCTATTGTAAATTTAAGTAATCAATAGATATGTTATAGTGCTTCACCTAATTCTTTCTTATGAGTTAGTGGCTGCTTAATTATTCATCCTGCATTGTGCAATTGTGTCTTCCTATAGCATTCAATAGATTACATGCATTGTATAAGAACAACTCAAAAGTAAACAATACATTAATTCTATCTAAGGTAGATAGGCATTAGTATTTTTGAAATGAAAGTTGAAAACCAAGCAGATTGGGCATATTTTTAATACAAGGGACACCATATTCAGAGGTAACTATTATTTTTTGTAGTGACTCTTGATTAAATTGTAGAGTTGAAAATTGTATGTTTATACATAGTTTTATGTATATATATATACCATTAAACACCAGTCAATACTTAGACAATCCTAATATCAATGACAATCACCAATTTCTAACTGTTGTCAAGGCAATTTTTTAATAATATATATATATATATTAAAATTAAATGAAATATTTATTTTTTTGGTCATAAATATATGATGTTTAGACATCAGATTTTGTTTCAGCATAACTTTTTTAGTAGAATACATGTCAGGAAACTGAGTCATTATCGATAAAAACAAAAAAAAAATAATTCCCTCCTTTCAATGTTACCTCTGTTTTAGTGATTTTATTCTAATTATAAATAACATTTTAATGTTTTTATAAACAATGTTATTTATTTATTGTATTTTTACAAAAATTCACTTTAATAGTAAAAAAATTAGATGAAATAAATTGTACATCATTACAAATACATTTTTCTAATCTGCAGGATAAAAAAGAAACTCATCGATTACTAGATTATTTGCTAAAATAATAAATTTTTAAATGATTTTATTGAAATTGAAAAAAATTGTTTGTTTGTTAACTTTTGATCTTTTTGAAATTAGAATCAAAATTTTAAATTTAAAATCAAGGTTTATATGTTTGAATTCAACGGAATTGCTCAAAATTTTGTAGATAACTAAATTATAAAGTCTAATCAATTTGAAACATTTATATTTTAGTATGTCAACTGGTTTAATAGGTATAAATTAGAGGGTGGGAAAATATGAAAAATATTTTATAATTTCGTGTGTCTCCATTAACAATTATTTTTAGAACTTTAATTTGTTTTAAATAATGATCATGAAAAAGCAGCATAAATATTTTTTTCATGCAATTTGAAAACATTTTTTAAACATTTTAAACTCTTAATGAATTATATATCATATTTAGTATGCATACACAATTATATATGTATATTAAATCATTAATTAAGTTTATTTATTTAAAATTTTGATAGCTTTTATTTTAAAACAATCATTTTAAAAAAAGTTCAACTAGAAAAATTACATATTTAAAATTACTGTGAAAAGTTAAAAAAGAAAACTTGCTATAAATATTTAAAACAATGATAGGAGGGTCTGCTACTGCTAATAATAGCTTATGTAAGCATAACAAATGGTGATCATGTGATGTTTTAGTGGTTTTAAACAAATAATATTGTTTCCATTCTTATTTTTTACAAACAGGGCAAAAAGTGAATCATAAATTAGTATGTTTATTGATGATTTTATATATTTTAAAAAAGTATACAATAGTCATGAAATAATTCTTAGAGCTATGCAGATACCAAATAATTATAACAGATCTACTGCTTCCAGTAACAACTCCATTTAACTTTTACCAGAGTCATTTACTGTAGGCTGGATTATACAGTGTTATAATATCTACAATTCTAGACTAGTTTCTCTTTTGTGTTTTAGCCAGTGACTGTTAGAATCCTAGACTATATTTTGTATCTTCATTAGTAAGTGGCAGAGTGCAAAACTGAAATTAACATCTAAAGAACTTATACTTGATGGGAATTTAAAACCAGACTTTCAAACTCTCTATAGTCAACCGCTCTATCCAATGTAACCAATACATATGCCCACATAATGTAAAAAATGTGTATTGGATAGAGAGGATTACTATTGAAAACTTTAAAGTCTGAGTTCAAACCCCCATTAATTGCATCTAGGTTAATTATATAAATTATAATTCCATTTCAATATTAATGAATATTTTAAAACCATCAGTTACCTTTAAAATAACAGCTTGAAATTTAAAATAATCTAAAGCTTTATGTCAGAACCAATTCACTGCATAACCATATAATTTTAACATCAAGTTAGCAATTACATATTTTAATGATTTTTGTTGTATTCTGAATATAGACTTTTTCTGTCCTTTCAATAGGAAGAATTATATAGGTCTGCAGGAGAATAAAAGTAGCTAACTATCTTAGAAGCATTTGATTAGACTGAAAAGTCATATGATATTTATTAGATCTACTGAATGTGAGATCTGGAATCTATCTTCATGAACATTATGCTCAAATGATTTTTATTTTTAAAATCAGTGTTATATTCAGAATGATTATTATTATATTTTGATAAAATGACTCCTTTGATTCATCAATTTGTTTTAGTCAGAGCAATTAACATGGACACATGTAATCAATAGAGTTAAACATGAAATATTTAAGCAAAATTTTTTATTCAAAAGCAGGTATGAGACTGGTTAATTATATACTATACCAGGCAACAATCTTAAATAATTGTCTGATTTGTCTGAATTATTATGCTTTTCTTGAAACAACTTTTAACTCTTTTGTATGATTCTATATTACATTGGTTTAGTTTTCCAATCCAATAGTACTTGATATAAATGCTAGAAATATTGAGTTAAGAGAAGCTTAAAAAGAAAAGTTTAATCATAGAATGCTAAGCAGCTTTCAATATCTTAATCCTGATATCATACCCAAAGTATGATATCAGGATTAAAATATTAAAGTTGCTTACCATACTATAATAAAACTTTGATTCTTAAACTAGTGCTTATATCAATTAAAATAATATGAAATATATTTCTTATGAAAAAGATTATAGTGTAATGTTAGTGCATCTCTCATTATAATACATATAAACTAGATTCTAATTTAGGCTAAGTATTCCTGGACAGGCTTGGTCCTTTATTGTAGCAATACAGCTAATGATCTAATGCTGGTCAAAAAATGGTTAATTAAAGAGTACAGTGACTTGAGTTTGGATTCAGGCTGATTAATTCTGAACAGGCTTGTCTTTTTAACCTTTATAGCCAGTTCAGCTAATGATTTAATGTTGGTCAATATATGGGGATCTAATTATTTTTAATTAGAGAGTAGAAATACTTGTATTCAAATTCAAGCTCTATTGCCAACCCCACTAATGATCTAATGCTGGTTAATAAATGAGTATCTAATCATTCTTAATTAGAGGTTAGAATACTCTTATCGTCTGGTGTTTAGCAGCCCTGATAGATACTACTTCTCTTTTACTATAGGAGCTGTTCGAGATATCTCTGCTTTATAGTAGACAAAGTATTTTATCTATCATTTACCACATTACAAGTATAACTGAAAACCCAATTTAATGGCTGTTATATATTATTTTAGTTGTAAAAGTTATTTAATATTAAAACATTAACTAAAGAATACGATATTGCCTTCAAGGTATCTACACGATGTTATGATTTTCTTAATTTCAAATTGCACACTTGTATTAGCTGAGTATTCAGGAATCCTTGCTATTCTTTGACAACAAGAAAATTTAACAAATATTGCCACCAGGAGTTAAAATTATTTTTTTTTCAGTTTTCAAATGAAAAAGGAAAAAGATCAAAGATGTTTCTAGAACAAGAAGTAAAATTCCGGAAATTCTACTAAAGACAAGTTTGTTATTTCTTGACAGTTTTGCTGAATACAACTAAAGGCATTGTGGAAATTGTTTAATCTTTTAAAAGTTAACAAAAGAATGTTTAGAGTTAAAAATAACATCAATAAAATTCGCAACGCTGTGATTTGCTTTTAAAAATAAAAATAAAAGTTTTTTTTTTTTTTAAAGTAAGAAATAAATACTTAATAACTTGTGTTTAAAACAATAAAACAGCATTAATAATAATTCAATATTATCATGTGATCACTTAATTGGTGCCAACGTAAATACAAGAAGTGTTTTCAAATTGCTACCAAAACAAAATATCATATGACTTCATAGCGAATGCTTGATATATGCGTTTATAAAATAATCTCTTAGAGTAGAGTAGACTATGTAAAATTGAGTAATTAACAAAGAGAAATTATAATTTGGCATTAATTTCAGTCATTTTGGTAGTAAAAAAAAACATTGAATTGCACTTATTCAGCCAACAAACATTTTATTTTTATGACACTATTTAAGTTAATGATTTGAATGTTTTTTTTTTTTTTTGCTGAATTAGTACAGTGGTAAAATAGTGAACTTTTGAGCTGAAGTTCCATGGATCATGATTCTGCTTCATAACATTCATTTGAACTCCTGAGGAATAAATCATTTTATTATTTCTTTACATGAATGTTTCACTAATCTCAGATTATGAATTCAAGTCTGGCACAAAATTAATAATTATATATTTTATAATGACTTCAATTTTAAACTGCACACTGACGTTTTTAACTCTTTGGCAAAATAATGGTATGAAACAAAATCATGTGTATTCAAAGTACTTTTGATATCCTTATTATTACTAGTAATTTGTCTTGTGCCATTCTATCTTAAACCCATGTCCATGAATATGAGTAATCAATGAATACAAAAATGCAGCATCATCCAGATCCTCAGACCAGTTTCTGGTTACAGACTTTCATCAGGTATGATGCATGGATAAGTATATCCATTCAGAAAATGCTTTATTTCACAGAAGAAAAGTGTTTTTAATAGTGCTCCTCATTGATTACAGAAATAATAACAGAAAATCACCCAATTCTCCAGCTGCTATCAGATCATGACCCAAAAATAATTTCTCATTCAAGCATAATTTGCTGTAATCTTAGAGTTGTCAATAGCTTCAAGAATTTTTATTGCATTTAAATCCTCTTCTTTGAAACAATTTCTGGATTTTGTCTTCATCAATGAGATATCATTTACTACTATGATAACTCATGCTTTGACAGGTAATCCATATCTTATAGAGTTTAATGTTTAGCTATATAGATGATAGCTCTGCTAAACACCTGGGTATCATTTTACACGATAGATAGGTTTCTCAGAAAACACACGCAAATGAAATTGCACAAAAATAGACAGAACTTACATTGAAAAAGAGGGGATGCAGTCTGTGATTTTTAAAAATTCGCGTAAAAGCAAAGCACCAATGTAAAAGTACTTTAAAATTCACGCAAAAAAAAAATAAGGAAATAAAATATGACTAATAAAAAATTTCAAATTTGAAAAAAATTGATACAAGACAAACTTTTTTTTAACTATAATATTTAATTTTATTCAAAATAATATATTTTTATGTATAATTTACTGTACGGTAATTTACATTTTATCAATAAACAGGTTCGTTTGCAAACTGGTAAAAAAATCAGATTCTTCTCAAGAGGAAATACAACTAGCACCAACTTCACTCTCATGTTGTGTTAATGATTTTCTGGTGACAACATAATTAGTAATTAATCTTTGAGACAATGATTTTATTAATTGTTTATGAAGCTTGCGATATCCAGCCATACAACCATTTAGCTCTCAGAATTTAAGAGCACATTAATTATTAGTGTCATTAATAGGAAAATAATAATTGATTATGTTCTTTTTTAAAAAGCAAAAACAGAATGTGATTTAAAATGCAAAATTAACACACACAATGTTTGAACAAATTTACTATAATGATCGAAATGAAAGTGGAGATCGAATCTAACCGCAAACTATGATATCTGCTCTACAAGGCGCCATCTAGGCATTTGAGCCTAGAAAAATTTATAAAGTAGGCAGATACGCGCTGTTAAGATTCCCCTTTATTTAAATATTCCGATCGTTAGCCCAAGTCACTAGCTCAGTGGAGTAGCAGAGATAATAGAATATAAATTTTATATCTTAAATATAAAAGAATAAAAGCCACTGCCAGAAATTAACACATAAAAATATTTATTTACGCACATATAAAATAACATTTAAATTTTGAGGAATAAATTCAACATTTTAGATTTTTTTATTAATCTTTTAATTTTACATTTAACTAAGTTTCAATGAGTTTAATATTTTATTTAGATAGTCAAGTATGAATAGACTACATAGATCTGCATTTGAAAAGAAAATATTCTTCCCTGATTTAACCTTAGGCAACAAATTTCGCAATCAACTGGCACCAATCCATCTGATACATTCATGTATTCAATGTAGCATGATACGACAACACAAAATACTATACTGTCAGGAAAGTACATCTGATCAGTAAGTAGATTAGAGAAGACATGGTCTCTCCACCAACAGGAATGTGACATCTGTTGGCGAGTAGAACAATAAACAAAAAACTCCATAGGAATGGACTGTGGTCTTCTGCCGACTTACAAACCCATCCATAGGCAAACAGAAGTTGTGTGGCGTATATATGCAATCCTGCCCGAAGCGGATCTCATACTACATCTACTAATTACACAAATATATCCAATCCATTGAGCCAATTCAACTATGAAATGAATAACCTAAGATTAC
This sequence comes from Epiperipatus broadwayi, assembly GCA_028023455.1. Lineage (NCBI taxonomy): Eukaryota > Metazoa > Onychophora > Udeonychophora > Euonychophora > Peripatidae > Epiperipatus > Epiperipatus broadwayi. Next base: position 67,296 of record JAQFVV010006895.1, on the reverse strand, counting down.
CCTCCCTTAATATAATTTTACAAAACTATATAGCCATTCACGCCCGACTTAAATTTAACATTTAGATACGTTCGCACAAATGAATTTTATAAAATTTGTTTTAAAATGTTGAGTATAGATCAGCTGCACAGATTCCACATTCAAAAACATCCCAAATTAAACACAACCGATCAAAATACAAAGTCATCGATAAGCGTCACTTGCATAGGGAATATACAAATCCCATTAGCATTCATCGTAAGATGCTTGCAGTGATATCGTTGACATATATTCTAATCGAATGTGAAAACCACAACATTACCAACCGCTAACGAATCTATGCAATGTCTATACCCAACCTTAAATTTCATCATTTAAAATTTAAACAACAATTAATTTATACAATAAGAAAAAAAAATGGAAATGATTTTTATTAATCGGAAAACATATAAAATTAAACATTATTAATTTGATTTAAAAACTTACAAAAGTCAGATAAGAGTCCGTTTTTAACATTTAAGTTGGCTTGTTTATCAATTTATAAAACTTGACGAAAGTTCTTAATTGATTTTAATAATTGTTCATTTCATATAGCTTATGGTAGAAGAGTCCAGGTTCCTGTTTTTAATTCCCGCGATGCCTCCATTGGAAGATAATGTTCTGGAGATGGCAATAGCTGGTTCAAGGTATCACAGTCTTTTCTTTTTGTTTTTTTTAACTAGAGAGTGTGGTATGTGTGGCCTACCACGACTCTCAACCACACCATGCTGGAACTCAATATTTCTCTTTTTATAGTAAATCTCCAGATTGAATGAGACTTCACTAATCCAAATTTTCATTCGGGTCCGGGCTGAGGCTTGGTGCTTCCATTGGTCAAGCTAAAATCTTTTTATTCTCTTATCTAATTTACTCTCTGACTTTTTAATTAGACAGCTTTTGGATAATTAATAAACAATCATTTCCATTTACAGATTACAGGAATTAATTAATACCTGTTTTTATTTTTACTTACGTTATTTCTTTTTAAACTATTTATATTTAAATCTTTTTTTATAAAAAAAAATACATTCAAATACCTTTTTTTATTTATTAAAAAAAATATTTTTAAAGTTTAGCATCTGTGCGAATATATATGTTTAACAAACATTTTAATTTTAGCGTTTAGTTTTTTTTTCTTTTTAATACACTTATTTTTATATGTGAACTTAAAAGTTTTTATTTCAATTTAATGTAACGACATATTTATATATCGTTACATATCAGTAAACTTCCTCAAAAAAATAAAAACATTTAAAAAAAAAAAAAAGAATTTACTTAGTGTTAGTAATTACGTTACACAAATTTATTATATATGAAATTTCAAAAGGACAAAACTTTTTTTTTAAAAGACAAAACAGTAATTACAAATATAATGATAAAAAAAAAGTTGACTGATGATTCCTTACTACCAGCTAAATTTCTGCCCCCTCCCTTCCAAGTTTCATTTCTCCTACCTTTAACTATTACTTAGGCAAGTTGAACGATTAGATTTTAAACAAGACTTTTTTTTTTAAAAAAAAATATGATTTATATTTATTAATTACGTTTTATTTATTACTTTTTATTCCTCGTATTTCTCTTTACATATGCACAATTTTTCTTACTGGCAGTACCTTTAAGACAAAATTTCAAACTGTAACTCCACGTCAATACAACAAATATAATTCAGAAAAAATATTACGGGCATGATTTATTTTCAAAAGTATTAGTGGTTTCTTAAACATCTGGCTATAACTTTACGTTAGTACAAAAATGTACTTATTTCAGAAAAAACAACAAATGTTATTTGCATGATTCACTTTTAAAATTCTCAGGGCACTCGTGATTTATTAAAGACAGAAAATTTCATCATCATCAATTCCCCTTCTCAGGGTCAATCTCTGAGGTAAGGCCACACTTGGGACGCCAATTATAACGATCGAAATGAAAGTGGAGATCGAATCTAACCGCAAACTATGATATCTGCTCTACAAGGCGCCATCTAGGCATTTGAGCCTAGAAAAATATATAAAGTAGGCAGATACGCGCTGTTAAGATTCCCCTTTATTTAAATATTCCGATCATTAGCCCAAGTCACTAGCTCAGTGGAGTAGCAGAGGTAATAGAATATAAATTTTATATCTTAAATATAAAAGAATAAAAGCCACTGCCAGAAATTAACACATAAAAATATTTATTTACGCACATATAAAATAACATTTAAATTTTGAGGAATAAATTCAACATTTTAGATTTTTCTATTAATCTTTTAATTTTACATTTAACTAAGTTTCAATGAGTTTAATATTTTATTTAGATAGTCAAGTATGAATAGACTACATAGATCTGCATTTGAAAAGAAAATATTCTTTCCTGATTTAACCTTAAGCAACAAATTTCGCAATCAACTGGCACCAATCCATCTGATACATTCATGTATTCAATGTAGCATGATACGACAACACAAAATACTATACTGTCAGGAAAGTACATCTGATCAGTAAGTAGATTAGAGAAGACATGGTCTCTCCACCAACAGGAATGTGACATCTGTTGGTGAGTAGAACAATAAACAAAAAACTCCATAGGAATGGACTGCGGTCTTCTGCCGACTTACAAACCCATCCATAGGCAAACAGAAGGTGTGTGGCGTATATATGCAATCCTGCCCAAAGCGGATCTCATACTACATCTACTAATTACACAAATATATCCAATCCATTGAGCCAATTCAACTACGAAACGAGTAACCTAAGATTACCCTCCCTTAATATAACTTTACAAAACTATATAGCCATTCACGCCCGACTTAAATTTAACATTTAGATACGTTCGCACAAATGAATTTTATAAAATTTGTTTTAAAATGTTGAGTATAGATCAGCTGCACAGATTCCACAGTCAAAAACATCCCAAATTAAACACAACCGATCAAAATACAAAGTCATCGATAAGCGTCACTTGCATAGGGAATATACAAATCACATTAGCATTCATCGTAAGATGCTTGCAGTGATATCGTTGACATATATTCTAATCGAATGTGAAAACCACAACATTATCAACCGCTAACGAATCTATGCAACGTCTATACCCAACCTTAAATTTCATCATTTAAAATTTAAACAACAAATAATTTATACAATAAGAAAAAAAAAATGGAAATGATTTTTATCAATCGGAAAACATATAAAATTAAACATTATTAATTTGATTTAAAAACTTACAAAAGTCAGATAAGAGTCCGTTTTTAACATTTAAGTTGGCTTGTTTATCAATTTATAAAACTTGACAAAAGTTCTTAATTGATTTTAATAATTGTTCATTTCATATAGCTTATGGTAGAAGAGTCCAGGTTCCTGTTTTTAATTCCCGCGATGCCTCCATTGGAAGATAATGTTCTGGAGATGGCAATAGCTGGTTCAAGGTATCACAGTCTTTTCCTTTTTCTTTTTTTTAAATAGAGAGTGTGGTATGTGCATCCTACCACGACTTTCAAACACACCACGCTGGAACTCAATATTTCTCTTTTTATAGTAAATCTCAAGATTGAATAAACAAAGACATCACTAATCCAAATTTTCGTTCGGGTCCGGGCTGAGGCTTGGTGCTTCCATTGGTCAAGCTAAAATCTCTTTATTCTCTTATCTAATTTACTCTCTGACTTTTTAATTAGACAGCTTTTGGATAATTAATAAACAATCATTTCCATTTACAGATTACAGGAATTAATTAATACCTGTTTTTATTTTTACTTACGTTATTTCTTTTTTAAACTATTTTTATATTTAAATCTTTTTTTTATAAAAAAAACACATTCAAATACCTTTTTTTATTTATTAAAAAAAAATATTTTTAAAGTTTAGCATCTGTGCGAATATATACGTTTAACAAACATTTTAATTTTATCGTTTAGTTTTTTTTTCTTTTTAATACACTTATTTAGTTTTTGTCTTGTGCCATTCTATCTTAAACCCATGTCCATGAATATGAGTAATCAATGAATACAAAAATGCAGCATCATCCAAATCCTCAGACCAGTTTCTGGTTACAGACTTTCATCAGATATGATGCATGGATAAGTATATCCATTCAGAAAATGCTTTATTTCACAGAAGAAAAGTGTTTTTAATAGTGCTCCTCATTGATTACAGAAATAATAACAGAAAATTACCCAATTCTCCAGCTGCTATCAGAGCATGACCCAAAAATAATTTCTCATTCAAGCATATTTTGCTGTAATCTTAGAGTTGTCAATAGCTTCAAGAATTTTTATTGCATTTAAATCCTCTTCTTTGAAACAATTTCTGGATTTTGTCTTCATCAATGAGATATCATTTACTACTATGATAACTCATGCTTTGACAAATAATCCATATCTTATAGAGTTTAATGTTTAGCTATATAGATGATAGCTCTGCTATACACCTGGGTCTCATTTTACACGATAGATAGGTTTCTCAGAAAACATGCGCAAATGAAATTGCACAAAAATAGACAGAACTTACATTGAAAAAGAGGGGATGCAGTCTGTGATTTTTCAAAATTCGCGTAAAAGCAAAGCACTAACGTAAAATTACTTTAAAATTCACGCAAAAAAAAAATAAGGAAATAAAATATGACTAATAAAAAATTTCAAATTTGAAAAAAATTGATACAAGACAAACTTTTTTTTAACTATAATATTTAATTTTATTCAAAATAATATATTTTTATGCATAATTTACTGTACAGTAATTTACATTTTATCAATAAACAGGTTCGTTTGCAAACTGGTAAAAAAATCAGATTCTTCTCAAGAGGAAATACAACTAGCACCAACTTCACTCTCATGTTGTGTTAATGATTTTCTGGTGACAGCGTAATTAGTAATTAATCTTTGAGACAATGATTTTATTAATTGGTTATGAAGCTTGCGATATCCAGACATACAACCATTTAGCTCTCAGAATTTAAGAGCACATTAATGATTAGTGTCATTAATAGGAAAATAATAATTGATTATGTTTTTTTTAAAAAGCAAAAACAGAATGTGATTTAAAATGCAAAATTAACACACACAATGTTTGAACAAATTTACATTATAATGTTGTAAAATTTAATGTGTGTATACATAAAATGTGGAAATCATGATTTTAATTTCATTATTGCATAAAATCTTACTATTATAAAGCACTGAAAATATTGAAATTACTAAGATGAAAGTCAAATTCCAATAATGTGCTATTACTTTCAATATAACATAAGTGCACAAAATTTATTATTTAAAGTAATAGCGCATTTTTGGTGGTCGACTTCTGGTGAAACATGAATCGCGTAACTTCAAAATCGTGTTAAATAAGTCCGTGTAAAAAGAGACCCAGGTGTATATCTGAATTTGTATTTCATGTTTTTTTAAATTATATACCCTGTTATAATTGCAATCACTATAAATCTAAGAAAGCATCCATAAATTGTAATTTTTATGTTGGTTTGTGATTTAATAAAAAAGCACATTAACATTAACAACATTTAGGAAAGTTTTCATTACCAAAGATTTATGTATATTTAAAATATATATTATATAAGATTTATTATTATATAAAGCTATCCAAAGAATGAATCAGAATTAAATACCATGAATAAGGAAAAACTGCTGCATAGTTAAATTTTTATAAATCCACTTCAGGTCTGGAGTGGAGTATCACTATTTGTATTAGTTTTGTTTGCAATAGTTCTGAACTAAATTGAATTTCCTGATATTAGATATATGTTTGTTACCCTTTTGTCTCATTTAATACTTTATTTTCAAAGACACTGTATCAAAAATTTTAGTTTTATTTTTTTACCTAGATAGTATATATCTGACTATATACAATCCATGACATTGGTCATATCTCTATACAAACCATAGCATTGGAATTGTGTGTGTGTACAACCTTATAACCATCCTTTAATCATGCATTCATGATTTATGACTTCAATTCTTCTGGACAATAACTTGAGTATAAAGAACTCAATGATGCAGTTAAAATTAATGGACTAAACTCTTAGTTGTGATCTTTTCTTGAGGCAATACTATCATTAATGAGTGTTGAAAAATGGATTTGAAGCAAAAGATTCAACTATCAATGATTGTATGTCCTATTCGAAGATTGTCCTGCTAATGAGATTGTTGAAAGAGACAAAATAATGTATAAAAATGCCCCATCTCACATAATCTGGCTAAGTTCTCATGACTGGAGGATTATTCATTAAAATGTTAGAAATAATAATATTAACATCAATAGTGACAAAGCATGAAGCTATGGTAATATTGAAGGTATTATAAATCTCTTTTTTATATAAATATAAGTTCAGAGAAGGTGCTAGTAGTTAAAATTTATGAGTCATATATTTGTTCTTAGTGAAACATGCCTTCCACCGAAAGAAAATTTAGTTAAATAGTTGTATGATTTATTTTCTTGAAAGGAAACATCAGTCAATGAAAGGTAAATACATCGGTGTACATGCTATAGGATTTGACTTAGTATTTTATAACCTTGGAATTATCTATTATTTCAAAGAAAGATTAATGATGTTAAAACATGCCTTGCACAGTAGTACAAATACATATTTTATTAGTGCTTATGTCCCAACAATAGATTTAGAAAATTCAGAGAAAGAAAACATCTATTCTTTGAAGGATAACATTATTACAGCAACTCTATTAAAATATCTTTTTTTTTATTTGTGGAAATTATAAACGCATGTGTTGGTACAAATGATAGACTATCAAAATTGTTGGTGATAGCGGCATAGCGATTGCAAACTCAAATGACCGATGTTATTGAATTTTGTACAATATGTTGATTGGTTTGACAAGCACTTCATTTAGAAAGAAAAACTGTTGTAAAAAGTGGATGTATCTACATTTTAAAATAATGGATTTTATAGATTATTTTATAGTTATAAGTTAGAAAACCAGACACAATTATGTTATAAAAGTAAAATTTTTGGTTGGATTATAGATTAGTATAATCCAATATTTAAATGATAATAGCATTAAAAATTAATTTTATTATAATCATATTTACAAGAAAAGTTATGTTAATACTTATAATAGTGTATTATATATAATACAACTGCAATAGCTATTAAACAGTGAAATTACCCATTTAAAGAATTGTGATATGACTGAAATGTGGAATTCTATTAAAGATTGTGCTAAGATAACAATTAAATCTATCCTTGGTTTACTGAAAAAATAAAATCATGAATGGCTTTCTGACAATGATCTTATTAATAGTAACTTGCTTAAAAAACATGTCACATTATCTGCTTGGAAATATTGTAAAATAAATGTGATTTATAATATAAAGATTTAAAGCAGAAATTCAATGACTGAGCTGAAGATGTAAAAGGTGGATGATTGATGGATTACAACTGTAAAGGATATACAGATGTTTGCTCTTGTAGTCCCATTCAACCTGGTTTTGATTCACTGAAAGCAGCATGAGAACCTGAGGAAATGTCATGATACTGTTTTAAGTCCAACAATAACATTCTTATATATGATGGCAATGATATTTTGAATAAGTAGAAGAAGCGTTTAATATCTTTTATAATAATACAATAATGGGGGGTGGGGCGGCGGGCCATTTGGGTGTTTTGAATCTTGAAGTCTTTTTCTTATTAAATGACACACACAAGCAGGCCACCAAGCCGCTTTATTAAATTAAACATGAAATCTTTTTTTCTGACAATAAACTAAACTAGTTTTTTTTACAAATTTCTATTGTAATGTTTTATATATATAGTCTGTTTAGTAAACTATAAGTAACTTTCTGCTAGCAAATATATAAATAACACACACAAAAGTATTATAAATTAGAACTTATGTTGTATATGCTATATATATATTAGATCATGTACATAATTTTGAAATCGTGAAACGATTTAATTTGCAAAATAAAATTTTCTAATTTTTATTTAAATATAATTTGTATAAATATTCGAATGTGTATGTATATATATTTAGGTATAATTCCAGAAACTTAATATAATTTTCAGTTTACTTTTTATTTTTATATTTTATCGTTGTCAAAAGTCTATTTTTCTGCATACAATTAGGTTTGCAAATAATTACTAGTTTGCTTATGTGTTTATCGCAAATTTTAAAATCTTAGTAAGAACTTATAAACAATAATTATAATCCCAGGAAATTTTCTATTGAAATCGCAAATCGCGGCAGGCCACCTGTGTTAATTAGAAAAATATATGATAACAAAAGAAATCTTGCCAATGGTAAAACTAAAAGTTCAATCAGCGTAAAAAGCTGGACCTTGAGTTATTTTAAAACCTGACCATTTTTAATGTCAAGGCTGAATATTTCCAATTTATTGCGCCTTTTTAGGTAAACAGTTAAACAACCTTCCCCTCCCGAGAGTTTTGTTTTTGGCGCAAGAAGTATTTGTGTTGGACATCTAAATTAGCGTATATAATCTTAAGTATTAAGTACATGATGTAATATATAAATTAGAGTCCGATTTATTTATTTATTACTTTGAAATTTTTAAAGTGTCATGAGTAAAAGTAATATGGAATCAAAAACTAAGAAAAACTACCGGTGCACAAAATCGAAACGCCAAGCTGAAAAATAGCAAACTTAAAAAACAAGGGATCCTTAATAAATATCTTAAAATATCAACGCTTCTGAAATAGCTTATACCAACAAGAACCAGACGTGCACATCATCTAGTTCACAGGGAACGTTGAAATATTGAACAAGTTTTAGTAAGAAACAGTTAAGGACAACAAAGTCATTGTGCCAATATCATATCAAAGTGTACAAATTTAGAAGTCCAGCTGAATGGAATAAAATCGATGACAAACTACGTGTTATTTTAGTAGAAAGGGGCCTGTTCAAAGAAAGTATTATATATCCGAACAATGTACATGGCCGTAAATTTTCTGATGTATATTATAATAGAAAAATGGAAAACGGGAGTATTTTTCGAAAAGCTTATTTTTCCGAAATTTTGACCTGTGTTTTGCTTTTGTTGCAAATTTTTGGTCTATCTAGCCTCAGAAGGTACAATATTGGGATTTAAGTACAACTTACCAGCGAAACAGTGGCTCCAAAGTTTATTGATTGGATGACTTGAAAGTTAAAAAAAAATTACTATTGATTGTCTCCAAATTTATATGAAAGGAAAAATGGAGGAGTGTTTTGGACGGCTGTTGAATTATCAAATTCCTTGGTGTCAAATTTAGCTTTGCGGTCACGTAATTTACGAAAAAAATAACTTTTTAAAATTAATTGATTTTTGGAGTTTGCGTTTGGAATCTTGAGGGGCCTATCAAACAAAGAGTACTTATTTGAGCAAGTAGCCAATATTATTGGATTAGTACGCTAGGGAACATTTATCGATAAGAATCCAAATATTTTCTATTTTTTAGTGCTGTAACGCAATCATTTTGGTTTTTTGTATAGCGTAAAGAATGGTCATAGATATAACACCACGGGGTTTTGTACACAATATTGAACAACGAAAGCAGAAGGTCAAGGGTATGTAAGGGGCCAACGAAAGGCAAAGCGCTCAAAATGATTTTACCAAAACCTCGTGCTTTTCGGGCTCTTCTTTAAACTTAATCATAAATGCCCAAAGTCAATGTAGATACTTGGTTTTTGCAATTGTTCAAAATATATACAATTTTTTCATCTCTTATAACGGGGTCTCCTTTTAAAATTATTAAAACTTACTCTAAAACAAGGGGAGCTTGGCTCGTATCAGTTGGGTGATTTATGTGCTCTATGATATAACACAATCTTTTAATAGAGAAATTCAACAGAAGCTCATCCCCTACCTTAAGGTTACATTTTTTGTTCTTTAATATTTGGCTGTATATTAAATAGAATAAATCCTGTCAGTAAACAAAATTAAATATGTTCCTTGCTTTAGTCGCGCAAATCTAAATAATTTTTACAGTATGATCAGTTCATCAAAAATCAAATGCAGTAACTAGCAGGGTTGATGGAGAGAAAAATTTAAAACCAAAGCGAAACGGAAAAAACCCAATTTGATTACGGCAGGGAAACACCTCAAATACCTGAAGAAAAATTTAAAATAAACATTTTTTACCTTTAGTGTGTTATTCTTTAACAAACGTTTGAATCCTCAAGCTGTTATAATATTTCAATTTTCTATATAAAATATCAGAAATTAATAAGAGCGAGTTACAAGAAAGAAGTTTAGAATTTTGATTTGATAAGTAAAGTATTATGCTCTTTTTGATTTTTTTTGGATTTTTTCAAAGGTTTTTTAAATCTGAAAACCTTTGAAACCTTATTTTATAGTTTCTAATATTTATCTATGCCATATCCTTTAAGAATATTATTAACTTCCTGTTAGTGTTGGGGTCCTCTTCTAAGTTAAAATTAATAAAACTTGGACATTAAACTTAATTTGGCTATTGCTATTGAAAATGATATTTGTGCAGACGAAATAAATACAATCATATCAAGGTTTATTATATGAGTCAAGGGTATAAATATAACAGTTTTGTATGCTTTCTTTTTTTACTCTTTACCTTAAACGCTAATTAAACAGGTTGTATGGATAAAAATCAAATCTTTTAATGGCCAACTACAAAGAAGAAAGCCTATTGTTAAAACTTCGTCTATAATATTAAATTCAACTCAGTCTTTATAAAAAGTATATAATTAATTTTTCAGGTCTGAAGAAAAGAAAGTTCTTTCAAAAATAAATTGTATTTATTTATTCTAAGATATTCTATATGGCAACTAAAAGTATAATGTAAACAAAAGATCGCTTTTCGTTATAGAAAAGTAAATATTTCTTTTTACTACATCTTCAATATTTTCTTAAATCTTCAATATTTTTCGAAAATAATTTTGTTTTTTATTATTCTCTCTGAAAATTATGTTTAATTTCCATAAATATTATTTAATAATAATTTAAATCGTATTGAAATGAAAATCTCAGCGTTTTCTTTATTTTCTTTGATCAGGCGTTTTTTGTTCTTTCCAGCAATGAATGTCTTTTTCGGTGAGAGATGCTAAGAACCAATCAAAATATGTTCCTTCTTTGTTTAGGTTTAAAATGTTTTTTTTATTTTTTACTTCTAAAATAAATCGGAAGATGTCACCATGTAAGAACTTTTAAAAATAATTAAATAGTATTTAAATTTTTCGTATAAAAACGAACTAAGTTAGAGTGTTTTAGTGTCGAGAGGCTCGAAGGGAAAAGGGTTATTTAAAAATTATTTATTTAATTGTTGTTTGTTTCTTAGAAAGATTTTGTATAATATTTATAAATGTAGGTGGTATATTAAAGTGTTTATTGGAAAGATTGCGGGGGGGTGTTAAAAATTTGGTTTATATGGGGTTTATATAGATATGCGTACATTAATAATAATAAATTAAAATGTATGTTTGTAATATTATCTTTTTTTAAAATTATTTCATTTATAAATTGTAAATTTATTATTAAATTTGCTAATATTGCAAATTTAGGGTTAGATAAATTAGAAATTTTAAAAATAATGGGTTTGTTAAAAAAGAGTGGAAATAATAAATATGAAATTTTAAAAAAAATATTTGAGATTAAAATATGTAAATGTTTTTGAAAATTATTTTAAACATTTAAATATTTTAATCTCAAACATATTTTTTAAATTTATGATATATATATATTTGAATACTCTGTCTATTTTTAACAAAAATTATTTTTAAAATTTTTCTAATATCTAAATTTGGTGTTAAATTATATATTATTTCATACAAACGTTTGTATGAAATAATATATAATTTAACAATCAATTTTATGCTATTTTTGATATCAAAAATAGCATTACATCGTGCATTCTTTCTAAAAATCATGACTTTTTTAAAACGCCACGGGACACGGTCGGGTCACCTTAGTAAACATACATATTGACAGGGGCACCAAAATCAAATTTGCATGTGGGCGCCTAGTACCCAGCGCCGGCCCTGATTGAGATGATCACTATTAATGATTACTTTTCAACAACGATATCCAGTTTCGTAAAGTGAAAATCACTTTTTCAATCTTAAATATGGAAAGATTACAATTCTGATGAAATATCTGGAGAAATTGTGAAATATAGTAATAAGGTGATATGTTACTTTCAAAATATTAGAACATTTTAGGAATATGTAGACTCATTATTATCAAGAAAATGCAAATAAGTATCCAAAACAAAGAAATGATTTATATATTGCATTTATTTATTTAGTCAAGGTATGTAACTCAAAAGATCAAACAGGTTTAAGGCATTGTTTGGTATTATGTTGCTGTTTATCAAAATTTTCTTGTATTATACAGCCTCTACATAATGGAATGGGAAGAGACGAAAAATATAAGGCATTTGAAATAAAACTGGGTATTAAACAAAAATATATACTTGCTCCAATATATTTTTCAATTATTATGATAATTGCCTTTGAAACTGTTTATAGCTAATTTAATGAAATAAGGAAAAAAATGCAATAAATGCTTAATGAGGGAATTTTTAATTTAAATTGATTAAAAGTAAAAACAAAAACTTCATCTTTTTGGATTCTTGATATAATATATGTTAATGATGATAGTGCCATGTTTTTTCTGGTTCAGAAGATTAAAAAATAGAATGTATTTAGTGATTAAAATGCACCAATATAAAGCATTTGGTTTAAAAATTAATGTGAAACAAGTCTAAAGATCTGTCTCAGATATTATTTAAAGACATATCATCAACAGCTTTCAGCTTAATAGTTCTTAATTTAAAAATGTAAACCAATTTCAAAACTTAATAGTCTTATGATTAAAAAGGTGGATCCAATATATTTTTCCTGTTTTAATAGTTTAAAATATTAGGTATATTATCACAGAGAAAACCACAATTGCACTTAAGCTTCCTCTGTATGGATCTGCTAAATTATCTACTTTATTGCACGAATGAAAGTATATACAATATAAATTTTTTAGAGAAGATTCATACAAAAATGATTCAAAAAATTGTAAAATACCATAACTACATCATAAAAACAATCAATAGATTCAAGTTACTAGATATTATACTATATAGAACACTATTTTAAGATCACACTTTAATCGTATTAGTCATTAAAACAAAGGAACAATGCAAGATTCCTAAAAAGATATCTTATGATAAACTTGAGCATGATTTTATATACAGATTTTATTTTATGCTCCAAGGATTAACCCAAAGTCATTAAAGAAGACATAATATTCATTGCTTCCACTGGAAAGATAGGTTAGAGAATAGAGGACATTGAAGAGATATAATTAGATATGGTGTTAAAATATTTTAGCAATAAGTATCACAAAATATCAAACAAATAGAAAAATGAACCAGCATTTTATATATATATAAATATATCTGTTGCTCACAGATTGTTTTTTATAGTCATTATAAAAGTCATCGCTAAAATATTTTTGCCTTTATGTTGGAATGGTTCAAACTTCTTTTTTAGTCATTGTTATTCTTGAGAACATCAGGGGTTAAAGTTAATCTCTATATACATAGATATGACTGACTCATTTTTATTTATAATTATAATAACAATCCATGGAAATATTAATTCAATGTATACAACTTTCTAGAGAAGTTTAAAATATTATTTACAGAATGTCAAGAAAGATGTTATTTTTTCAAATTTTCTTACCTGTAATAATTAAATTTCTGAGTTTAAATACATATAAGAACTTCAATTTGAAGTAAAAGTGACTTCTTTTATTTTAATAAAAAGCTAACAAAAGATCTACTATAGGTAAATGAGAAAACTTGTTAATTAATAGTAATTTAATTTTTCTTGGCAATATCAAAGGTTAAAGTTTATAATTGTTTACATGGATATGATCTCATTTCTATCCTTTTTATAATAAAAATTCATGGACATATTTGCTGAGATCTTTAACTTTTCCTGAAAGTTTAATACCCAGGCATGTCTTATGCCAAAATGTCTAAAAAAACCTTTTATATAATTTAATTTTATTGTAAATAGATTTTTGTGAGTGCTTTATAATGCTATGACTATGCATATAAAAATTACAATATCAATATTCTTATAAATTTTATAGCTGAAAAATTTTTTTTGACAGTTTGACTTATAATATTTTTAATCTAAACTAGTACTTATCATATCAAAGCATTTAATTTTTTAGCAGTTGATAGTTTTAAATAATTAGACTTGTATTTTCAAAGTTAATAGTGTTATTGTAGTCAAAATTTAACTTTTAAAATGTTTTAAAAGTTAATACTTATCTTAAGCTTGAAAACCAATTTCATACCCTGAATTTAGGTATGCTAGTAATTAAATCAACTTCATAATGCATTAATCTAGTCTTAATTTTTTTACAGAATACTGTAATAAAAAAGTTATAATAAACCTAATAATAATAAAAAAATAGAATAGTAGATAAATAAATGCCTGGAAGAATGAATAAATATAGTTTAATTTTAACATTTATTTATTTTAAAGTTCTTATTAAATATGTAATTTTAAAAGGCAATTTAAAATATATTCTGAACCACATTATTACAAATATTATTAGTTAAAATTAATGGTAAATTAAATGTATTAAATATTGTGGGTAATATTTTTATTTTAAGTCAATATAAATCTTATTTATTTAATATTCTATTTTATTCTAATATTTAAATTTTTAAATAATTATTGTAATAAGAAATATTTTTAAATTTATTGTCCGAGAGGAAATTAATTTACTTTAAAAGATAAATATTAATTAAAATTTTGGTTAAAATCTTACCTTGTTTCAGAATAATATGTATTCAAATCAGTAAAGGGAAGGGGGCACAGATTTAAATGTCGATAATCATTATTTTAAAGCTGTCACCTGACTTAGCCTATGAATAGGTGAAAATGATACTTGTACATACCCTTTGGTAACATACTGTGGTCACTCACTCTAGCAATATTTTTCATTTGTTGCAATGATATTTTTAAATTACAATTTCTAATTAACAAATGTAATTTTATTTATTTTTTTTATTTTCTCAACTTAAAGTAATTTTAGGCTAAAAATTAAATTATCTAGGTATGACATCTGTATTAAAATTTCAAAAAAATAAATCTTCATTTCAGCCAGCTTGTTTGATAAAATTGGTTGATTATTACAATATTTAAAATTTTAATATTTTGATTTCATGTATTAGGAAACATTGAAATATTATTATTGCAACCATGATGATGTACAGACTATTATTAATTTCATTGTCCATTTCATATTTAAATTTGTTGTAAACTCTTTAAAACTCTTCACAACAATAACAATAATGTTTTTAAAAATATTGAATAACTTTGTCCTAGTTTTTCTAGTTTCATATAAACTATTATTTGAAATTAGTTTACCTCATGTAAAGAACTTTAAATTTCATAAAGTAAAACTTATTTTGTTATGATGATTATATTATCAGTCATATATAAAAGTACCTTCATGTCTTTAAAAAAGAAAGAAAAATATTTGACTATCATATTATATTGCTTAATTGAACAATTATTTGTGCAGTTATTTTGATAAAATATCTTCTACTTTAAAATAATGTAAAAGAAGTATTGTTTATTATGAGTAATTCCACTCCAGGGAAAAGAAATCATTTTCTTGGATTTGGGGGAAAAACAATGGTCATATTTTAAAATGTTGAACAAATGTTATGAAGTATTTTAATAAATTACTTACATTAAAATGGAAATATTAACTTGCTTCTGAAAAGTGATATTATATTCAAATTAAAATTCAATGGACTTCTAACTAAAGTATAAATGTCTGCATATTCTTTTTCTTCCTGTATTTGTTATAAAAATTACTATAATTTTAAAATGTGAAATTTGAAAAGAAAGAGGTACATTATTTGCTAAATACTATATTTATTTTTAATTAATAATTAAATTTAAATGTTAAAATTAAATATGAAAACCATTTTATTACAATTTGATCATTTTTTTTTGTTTAATTCATGGAAACCTGTTCAATGAATAGCTTTACTTATTTGGGTTGATAGCATACTTTATTGAATTTTACTTAAAATTAACCATTAAATGCTTTTATATTTCAATTGTGGATACCTTTGCTGTCCACAGAACATTGTTACTTAGTAGACTATTTCTGTTCCTGATTAATGGTTAAAATGTAGAATCACTGTAAAAACAAAAGGACTTTATTTTATTTTGAAGTGGTAAAGGGTTAATATTCTATTTATGTATAGAATTTTTGCTTACAAGGTTATTATTTTAAATGCGTATTATTTAATGTAATTTTATATGCTATTTTAGTAATCATTTTTGGTCAAAGGTTTTAGAATATTAGTGTATGATATGTGTATATTTTAAAATAGTATGTATTCTCTTTTTTTATTAAGTCTTTATTTATAAAAAAAAAAAAGATATTAGCATTTCTCTCTCTCTCTCTCTCTTATATTGTCTTGCTGTCATACACATTTTGGAGATGGAAGCTTGCCTCTCTCTAGTTTACTGTAACTCTATTTTATAATATTGTCTCTTATGTGCAGTCTTATTA
This sequence comes from Epiperipatus broadwayi, assembly GCA_028023455.1. Taxonomy (NCBI): domain Eukaryota; kingdom Metazoa; phylum Onychophora; class Udeonychophora; order Euonychophora; family Peripatidae; genus Epiperipatus; species Epiperipatus broadwayi. Next base: position 50,755 of record JAQFVV010006895.1, on the reverse strand, counting down.
TTCCTTGACTACTGACAAAGTTGTAGACCATTTTATTATTGCCCTCAAAAGTATGTGCATTTATTTATAACCTATCCCACCATACTTTTATTTTACCTTTACTCCATTATCTCAATAAGATTTATTTTGTTGTTTATAATCTATTTTGTAAAGCATGTGCCATATTTTACCATGATTTTCCTTAACAAATGCCACCCTTATGTGAGTACACATTATCACATACTTCATTATTTTCCAAAAACTTGAGCATTGCTTACATTCATGTCATTGGTTTTCATAATCCAGTAAAAAAAAATATTTCTGGGATATTAGAAAATATGAAACTTCTGCTAATAAGGTAATGAAAGTTGTAATCTGAAAATTTCTTAATTTTTAAAAAATAATTGTTGTGCATATAGGTATATAATAAATGGTAAACATATTCAGAATTAACATACTAAACAAGGCAAAACTTTCCATACAGTAGTGCCACCCTGTGCTAACTAGAGTAATCAATGGATGCCAGAAGGCTTGTGCATAAAATCCCTTTCTAATGCCTACTCATCCAGTATCCCCAGACTAGTTTCTGGCTTGTGGCCATCATCAGTGAGGAGCCTTGGATCTAGTATAAAAGATGGTGATCATGTGAATTAACATAATAGTCACTAATGTGAGAGTGACTCACAATCTAACCCCCAAACAACCTATAAACTACTCATATTGCTAAGGTATGCCCTTTTTAAAACTTGAGATTAACTTAATTTATAAATTTTGTTAAAGTATCGATATATGCACTATTTATATTCACTTTAGGACTAATCATATATAGGCGATGTAGTTTTTGTTAGATAAAAATATTAAAAGTATATAGTCGTGAGAAACTATTTTTTTAAACAAATAAATTATCAACTAGTGAAAATAAGCAAGATTTAAACACTAAAGAAAAAATAGTATATATATATATAAACAGTAATAAACTTGTTGCTACTGTCTTGTTTATCCAAACAGTACAATGATGTAGACTGGAATTGCTTAACCTTGATGATGACTTATGTCAAGTAATGATTACTAAGCAACCCGATGTGAGAATAAAATAATATTTCTATTGTATATATATATATTTAAAATTGATTATCATTAATGTAATCTGTTACAATAATGAATAACTATGACAATAAAAAAAGAACTGAAAGAGTTAATATATACAAAACAACGGAAGTCGCACAGAGTATAAAAATGAATTTAACTTTAACTCCTTCTTCTTTGAAATTATTTACATGCTAAAGGAAGACCAATATCTTCAGAAAAGAATTTTGAATACTGTAAAATGGACATTTCATTCTAAAAAGATTTACTTTTGTCAAGCATTGGTGGTCAAGAGGTCAGTGACAGCTGCTTTACAAGTGGCTGTCCCAGGTTGGTGGGTTCGCTTCCCGGCTGATACTATGACACATGAGAAAAAAAGACTCACTTTTCCAGATATGACTATTGAAATAGAACAGCTATAATTTCAAAAGATAATCCTGATAAAAAAAATTAAATAAATTTATGCAGTTTAATGAAAGTAAAAAATTGTTTTAGCTTATATAAAAAAAACAACAAAAAAAGCAACAATTCTATTCAAATATAAGGATGAAAGAAAAATTATATAGCAAGTTAAAAAAATGGAATAATTTATCTTGCATGAAGAATTCATTAGTTATAAACAACAATTATTTTAAAAGTATATATATGAGTTAAAGTGATACCCAATGCACTTAGGCTAAAGCATGATGTTGTGGGATTCACTGCCAGAAACATAACCTTGGAAGTTTAATATCTTTATTTGTCTATTTGTAAATTGCCTAATAAAAAGTAGATTTTGTCCAACATGAAATTCTTAAATGTGGACTGGCATAAAGACCAAGGACTGACCAATGTAACACTGTTTTATAGTGTGCAACACAGAAGCATCAATGAGAGATGCATTCATTAATCAAGGAGGACTGTTCATAATCATGAAGAACATTACCAACTCATGAGGTCTAACTAAATTGACTTCATGAAGTTTTATTTTTTTTAATATGTGTTTTGTGTAAATATTTTTTGTATTTTATTTTTTTTATTATTTTATCCATCACATTGAGAAGCATAGATTTGTATAATTTAGATTTTTGGAATAGTTTACTTTAAGAGAAATCAGAAAGAGGAGGAGGAAATGGTTAATTTCAATTGCATTATTTTTTCTTAATAAAATTTAGGTTAATGCTCCCTTTCGTAGTGGTTTAACATTTAATCATCATCATCCTAGTATGGAATGAGAGGTAAGATCTTTGATTCTCATACATTAAACACAACCACTAAAAGAGAACAAAATTTATGTTATCTCATTATATGTTAATTAACTATTGTTTATATCCTTTGCTATTTCTGTACAAATGACTAAATTCCTTGAATAAATGGTCTATTCTATGACAATAGAAATTGTATATAGATTTTTTTGAGAGGGGACTCTCAAAGAGATTAAGCACTGGCAACTGAATTTGAGTTATGACACTAATCTGGATATTGTCAAAAGGATGATCTAAATTAGATAGTCATATTTATACATTCTAAACCAATTTTTGTTTTCATATTTTTTTTAAAAACTGTATATAATAAGCATTTTTGATATAAGTTTCTACAAATGAAATTAATTATGGGTGTGGAAAGTTGAATTTATTAAATATTAATTTGATAGAAATCCATTATTGGCACACACTATCATATTTTTTTTGTATATACATTGTAAAATATTTTGGATTTTTTTTGCATAAATTAAATGTTATTGACTTTGTTAATCTTAATTTGGTCTCTATAGTTTAATTAAACCAACTCTGCATTCATTGATTAATCAATAACCTTAACTATATATTACACACACATAATAACATTGGAATATATTTGGGTGACTACATCTCCTTAGCTATGGCTTACATAGTAGTGCAGTATCTATCAGTATGCATAAGTGCATCCCTGTTGAAAGAGAGAAAGGCAAATTTTCCCAGGGTTTGAACTCTGGGGCATAACAGAATCAAGATGAGGGGGGACATATGGATGAACTGACCAAATGGCATATAGATTTAATAAACACATAGTGAGCTACTCTATTGGAAGTGGGTACAATCATAGGTCAAGTACTTCATTGCATTATCTCCAGCATCCTAGCTAAAGACCCAAAATCTGGACATAGTCAGATTTGTTCTCCCCTCACTTCTATTGTCTTCACTTTCTCCAGACTATTACACTAGTAAATCAGCAGCATTTCTTTCCAAGGCAAACATGTCAGTTGTACAATAATATTTATGCCTAATAACCTTATGAAAATATTCCAATTACTTTTATTATTGAATGTAATTTTTGGCAAATTAATAGCTTAACAATTAATGTGCTTAATAAAAAAAGAATTTAATTATTCTTTTTTTTTCATTCTTTGCAAAAAAATCTTTAGGTTGTCAGATACAGTCTTATGGATTATATTTCTTTCACGCATATATAATGGTAAATTAAGATATATATTTTCTACTTTTATGAAATTAATTCTTTCATTTAAATTCATATTATTCTCATTTTTGTATATTGTCTTTATGCACAATTAATAATATAAATTACTTCAGGAATTGCATTTCTACTATTGTTCTCTTCAATATTACAAAAAAAAAAATTAATGTTACTCCTTTCCTCTATGTTACTTCCTTATTATTAATAATACTTTCATTCTCACATAAAAAATTATAGACAATTTAAATGTAAAGGATTAAAATTATTTATTTAGAGTGTTTCAAAATATTATCAGATTTTTTTTATTAAATGGAATATCTTTCATTAATTTATCAGAATAACCTATATTAAAATAATCACTATAAAATTATTTGTTTTGGTACAAAACTATACTTTTATAACTCTTTAAATCTTGCATTTCAATGAATAATATACTGACAATTATTAAATCTTATAAATAAATCAGATGTAACTGCCTAAATAAAATGTTTTTAAAATTGGTTGTTTTAACACATTTCTTTTTAAAGATTTAATAGTTTAAACAGGTTTAGCCTGCACTCAATGTGCTTAAAAATATGCAATAATCAAGCATATTTTGCTCATAGAGCAACTTTTATCAACATAAGAATGGCCATCTTATCTTTAACCTAAATGTCCACTTACATAGGTTGTGCACTCAATAAATTAATTATTACTCTTCATCAATTTATAGAATTTGCAACATTAAGATGATAATATTAATTCACTGTAAATTGCAAGATTTTATGTAAGTTAAATTGTAAAAGAAATAGTGGACTTAAACAGTGGAGAAAACAACTACTTCATGCTTCCAAATCAAGATGCTTCAGAATTGCCTATATAAGTGGACATTTAGGTTAAATATAAGATGGCCACTCTTATCTTTATAAAAATCACTATCTTGGGTCATAGTTTGGAAGGTTCCTTCTATCAGCAAGATATGCTTAAAAATTGCATATTTTAAAGTGCATTGAGTGCAGGCTAAAGCCTGTTTAAACTATATACATATGTTCTCTGTACGCTCAATAAATTAATTACTACTCTTAAAGATTTAATGTAAATTAAACAAAACTTTTTAATATTATAGATTAAATGTGAGAATGTAGCTAGCCTAAAGCTGTCTTTTCAACATCAATTATATATTAATCAAAACTAGATGTAAATAGAGTACTATAGCCTCTATGTTTTTTTTCACTACAAATCACATTTCAAACAAGAATTTATATACTGTAATAACATTTTGTTCATGATTTAAATACTATACCTCATTAGTTAAAAGCACATGAACTGATTTTATTCTGAGTATTTATTATTAATGGCATAATTACTTCATTCATAGTTTGTTTGATTGGTTATGAACTTGACACATGGTTTTGACATGTGACAGCCTTAGAAACAAACATACATTCACTACTCAGACAACAGAGAATAAGAATTCTACATATAAAATGTCACATTCTTACTTTTTAACTAACTGGTCACACAACAAAATATATTTTTCACTCTCTTATTAACACATCCAAAAATATTAATTTAATAGAATATCACCTTAATGCATCTCATTGTCTGTTATAGTAATGACAGTTTTGTATTTAAGAATCATGGATTGAGATACAGCTTTTAATTTCCACTACTCAAACTTTTTACAAACACCTCAGCAATAAACAATTTGATTATTATTATTTATATATAATCCATTATAGTTTTTAATACTAGCATTATTAATTATTCTTATAAGTAATTATTATCTAAAAATATTGAAAATTATGGTATTTTAACCAATACTACACTAATCATTATGGTTACATGCTTTATATTTAAAAAGAAAAGCAATCAACAAGCTCAAAATATTGATTCCTATTATGTATAATCATTGCTAATACAAAAAAAATTGTCAATACCAATACAAATAATCATTTGTAATGGATATTTCATAATTAACTGTAATACAAAATAAAGGCTGGTGTACCTTAATTACAACATTGCAATCTGGTTATATTCTCTTAATTAAGAATTTCAATATGATAAAAATTAAGAAACCTAATTTAACTAAACATGAGACAAATGTTATCAATACAACTACTAGCATGAAAACTTCTGGTGCAAACATGATATAAACACAAATAATTGATTACAAATAGAAGAACATCATTAAAGCAATTTAGTGACACCACAGTAATCAAAGCTCACTGTGTAAACCATAAGTGAGTTTTATAATCATCTTCAACTCATGATTCTAGGTAATATTATTGATTATATTAAGGCAGTGAAGAAGATAGAGCTCTGATGAAGACTGCTGGACAGTCAAAACCGTAAGAAAATAAAGAAGTATTTAAGAAAATTTGTTGCATTAACATGTATATGAATAGAGTGTTATAAGCAATATATATATAATTATATGAAGATATGCAAAGAAAGTGAAGGAGAAGAATAAGATAATATTATTGATAATAAAAATTTATTATTTTATTATATTCCTTCTGTATTATTTGACAAACGTGTAATATGTTGTTGCTGCTATTATGTAATATATATATATATATTGAAAAATATGTAAATTAATAAAATTAAATAATTTTTTACTGTAATTTCATCTGAATTTTAACACTACCAGTAAGAGTACACATTCTATTAGATAATAGATTTAAAAATCAAAATATTTATAAATAAATTATTTATTAGTATTAAACCCAATAGACATTTTATCATTATTTTCATTTAGTATTGATTCATTGTAGGATGAATGTATTTCCACATCTAATCCAGTTTCTTCATATCATAACTCATCTTCTCCACAATCACACCAGAAAACATTCTTAATTCAGCTATCCATATCACATGTGATCTTACTATAAGTCTTTTAAATCTCTTGGGGTTTAATTTAAAAATTCAACTTACATTGATTATCATTTATTCTAGCAAAATGATTGGCCCAGATGATTATCTATCTTTTAATTCGTTGTTGATAGCAGTACCTTCACCCCATGTTTTATTTTCAATCTAATCCAGTTATTCCCAATACATATTATTTCTTTATATTTTGTTGAGTGATATGAAGTCTCTATATTGTTTGTTTTTTTAATGAAGTACCATGTAAGAATTGGTAAAACACATCAATTAACATCATCACTTTCAAACCCATTATGCTATTTTCTTTTAAGTTATTTTTATCAAAAACACTACAACCAAGTTTAAATAATGTCCAAATAGTCAAGCATTGTTAAACCGAGAGGTCAGCGTAGCCACGTTGCAAGCAAGCAGTTGGTTGCAGACGGTTGTTACGGGTGCGCCTCTCAGCTGATGCTATGACATATGGCAAAAAAAAATGTGCAAATATAATTAAAAAATTGTTAATATTAAATATAACTTTTGTCTTAATTTTAAAATTTGCTATTAGAAAAAAAAAAACTACATTTCAAATTTAATTTTATATATAATCATTACTTTCTAATATTAAATTAATATTTTTTTCCGTTACTACTTTTGATAATTAAAAGATTTTTTACATTTTGCCTTTTTACTTTAGAGAAAATTGTAATTAAAAGAAATAGCGTGTTATGTTACATTTTACTTATAGCAAAACTATTTGCAGAAAAGCTTTTTCACAGCTGTATAAAAAGTTTCAAATTATTTTCATTTTCAAAAGTGATATTAAAATGTAAAATAAACAAAAATAACTTTATATATATAAGGAGTATCATTTATATTTAATAATAAGCAGAAGGCAAAAAATAAGCTTTAATTATTTCTATAGTGTACTTATTACAGTATGTCCACACAGGAGAGCAATGGATGAAAAAAAACAGGATAGTATGTTTCTGGTTGGTAAAAGTTGCATTTTTCTCTTATTGTACATCATTGACATCTGAAAAAAAACTGAACGTATTTTGAAAACAAAGATTTTTGAAAAGATTTTCAAGTTCCATCTGGATTTGCACCTTTATTATGCACATATAGGATAAATATAGTAATCACTAGATGTGATACCCTTTATTTGGTAATCATGAATATTATATTATCATTGCTATATTAAGATTTACTTGATTCTATATTATTATAAGGATCTGCAAATTAAAATTTAAATCAAACTTTTTAAACACCAATAGGCTTATTAATAATACCAAAGATAAAAGAAATATGTTTGCCCTCAAATGGGGTGTGATGCTGTTTATTATGGTGAAACTCATGCCACAATTGGCAATAGATTGGCTCAACACAAATACATATATACAAGAGCAATAACAAAAAAAGAAGTCAGTTCTGTATTTGTTGACCACCAGCAAAAGCCCAACCACATATGTGAACCCCCCAAGGCTGATATATTATGCACAGAAAGGAATGACATCAAGAAAAAATCAAGGAAGCTTGTTTTATCACCAATGATATCAACTCAATAAATAGAAAAGACACTTGTTTTGCCATTTCCAGAAAATGAATAATATTAGGAGATAGTTTTGCATACATTTGCATATAATAATGTTAATAATCTAAGAGACTATGATTATGGAGTAACAAAATTCTGAAAATGCTTAGTCTGCAGAAATTATGATATTGAAAGCTTACTGAAATTATTATATAAAAAAGTTTTAGCACAACACATCAGCATGTTATTAATTAAATTAGTATCAAAAATAAGGATTGAAAACACAAATAAGCAGGGTAAGATACCCATGGGAAGCGAGAAATCATTATCAATGTTGAAGATCTCAAAGAATTTACAGAATACACTATCCAATTGTAAATCACTTCATTTCTAAATTCCTAAATAGCATGTTACTAATAATAACTGTCCTAAATGTAAAATTACACATGAATTAGGAGCCTAAATGTTACATTTTTAAAATCAATGAGTAAATCCTATTTTAGTTTGAAGAATGTAAGGCATTTAAGTGAATAACACAAAAGAATAATGCAATTTTACTTTCAAACTAATGTAGTCCTAAAGATATGACGTATTTGGTGATCATGTGATGTTTATTGGCTTAAAAGTACAATTAGCTAAGAAAACTTGAAGACTACTGAACTGAAAAAAATTGTCTCAAGCATTATTTCTTCTTTTTTCAGGATATGGAAAAAAATTCTATAAAATTATAAATGATAGTCTAAAAATTAATGATCTTATAAAAGTTATTATTTAAAAAAAAACAATTTCAAGGAAAATAGGAGAGCAATGTTTCACAATTCATATGCCAATTTTTTTCTATGCATTCCCAAGTACCAACAACAAATATTTTCTACTAATATGGTAGAAATAAATAATATTTAGCCTTATTTCATAATATAAAATGATACTATAACAATAACATTAAAATATTGTTTGCTTTAGTGAGACTTTTACATTTATTTTGGTTTTATCTGATTTTTAATGTTTAGAGTTAAGCAGAACAGTTTTCAAGTTTGGATTAAAAAAATGTGACCCCATTGAATTTTTGATCAATTTCATTGTTATAAATCATTTTAATAAAACACAGAACTGTAAAGCTTATAGTAAATGAACAAATATAAAATGAATATAATAATCAATTATGGACTCTCTCTGGATTTATCTTTAAATTTAGTCAAGTGTGAAATGTCTATTTATGGAATGATGGCAAAACTTTTCTTCAAAGTTTGACTAACTGAATTTTAATGTTTGTTATACATTTTCTGTCTGAATATTAACTTTTTAACAAGTTGATGTTTTTTATAATAATTCCAAATGGCAGTTTTTGTCAATATTCAATCTTTAATTTCAACATAAAATCTGTACTCTATGCTAAAATTCGATAAATTGGAATTTACTTCTAATAAATTTAAGTTTTCAAATAAAAAGCAGTCAAAAATCATATTTGAACTTTACAAATATTAAGAAAATGATTCCTATTGAAAACAAAAGATGTTTTTATTACTTAGCAGTAAACAGAAAACATTTACATGAGTGATTTCTGAAAATCAATAAAATCTTCTATGACTAAAATTTGTTTTTAAAATGTGAATAATCATAGGGAATTGAAATAGAGACTTCCAAGCTCCCTTAAATTATCCACTCTATATCATACAACCATTACATGCAATCATACACATATAAAAAAAATCTCCAGTACATGTATTTCATGCACAACCCAATTTCAGCAGTTGGTCCAGATTATATATATATATATATGATAAACAAAAAAAGTTATAAATTTCGTAACTTGCTTTTAGCTTGCATTTTATGATCACTAGATGGAGCTTTACCAATAGCTCATAACAAGCTTTGTTTACATAAATGCCGAGAGAGATAGAATTCAATATCTCTTTCGTTGTCTCCCAACTCCAGGCCATAGTTTTGCACTAGTTGGCTCATGTCAGTGAAGTGTTGGAAGATTAAAAACTAGATCTCTCAGCATTTATGTAAACAAAGCTTGTTAGGAGCTATTGGTAAAGTTCCATCTAGTGATCATATATATATATATATATATATATATATATATATATATATATATATATATAATCACTACATGGTTTATATTAAGATAACACATCTTCAAGCTTTAATTGACTGACTTCAATCTACTTCAACCTTTTAATTTTCAGCTATTCATAACATTTAAAATCAGATGATGGAATGCCCAAATCTTTTGTTGATGTCAATAATATAAATGTTAATCTCTAATAAATGTATAAAATTTGCCATTGTGATATTAAAAGTGCTTTAAAACTTTTAGAATATCTCAAAAAATCCTAACACATATGAAAAGATGGATAATGATATTATGCAGTCAATGTCATAATATGTGATTGTCTTACTGTATAAAGATATCATTGTTAACATTATTATAAAATTTATTAACATTTATTTTTAAAAATAAAGCATATACAAATAAAATCAAAATATACATATGCATCCTTTTGGTTTAGATAATTATTATAGATTTATTGTGTTAAAATAATTAAAATATTAATTTTCTGATCATACAAATATTATAAAAACCAGATTGCAATATCAAAGAGTCGAGGTGGGACACAACACATGTAAGATAGACTTTGATCTTTATCACATTGATTGAAAAATGTGACCTCTTCAAAATTTTTTTTTTAATTAATAAATCAATATTAACTTGTTCATGGTTTTAACATTTAAAAAAATCTATATTCAAATTTCTAAAAATAGCTATACAAGAGTAATTTGAAGCAGCAGAACTACTTCATCAATTCTGAAGTAAACAATCATGCCAATTAGTTGACTGGTTTTTAAATAAGTTAATGTTTTTTTTTTGGTTGCAGATCTAGTATACAAGATTTTATTTCCAGAAAAAACAAATATTATGTATTTCTATGCTTAATAGACCCTTCTCATATAATAACTAGTGTTAAAAATATTAGGTTCAATTAGTAATTATGGAAATGTGTAATTAGAGGAATTTGAACTCAGGATTTTTCAATCTATTCATTCTTTATTCTATTTCAAACAATAAATAACCATGACCACAGATGTGATAAAAATACACAATATTAAATACACATATTTTGTGAAGAACCAGCACTCATCAGTTGTTCCAGATCATAACCTCTCACTCTTATATACAAATAGTGTTCAGTTTATATTAAGATAGCAATTCAAACTTTAATGGATAGGCTTCAATCTTTTCATTTTTCTAACTATTCAACTGTCAATATCATTGAAAAAATGGCAATCAAACACTTTCAAAGTTCTTATTGGATATGATATAATAGTCATACCAATGTAGATATTACATCAATCTAACCTCCTCATATTATGGACCATTATGTATCAATATATTAATAGAAGAGAGATTAACTGAACTTATACTAATATGTAATATCTACATGATTAGGATTACAATATCAAATGCAATAACGGCTTTTATCATTCTATTGCCAGTTTTTCAATGAAATGGATGGTTGAATAGTTGGGTGAAAATATTAAATTTTATCCATTAAAGAGGAATTGCTATATTATTATAAAGTGAGTGCTGCCTTATATATGTGTGGAAAGTTATGATCAAGTCCAACTGATGAGTACTGGTTCTGTACAAAATGCATATAATGGAATCATGTATCTTTTATGCATGTGGGTACTAGTGTTAGATTGAAAAATCCTAAGTTCAAATTCTTCTAATTACATATATAAGAAACATTCTATATAGGAAAATTACATACTGTCTTAATTATAAATGCTGTATAATTTTGTCTTTTATCCTGCATTGTTTAATGTATTGGTAACATGATGGATTCTACAATTCAAGATTGACAAATTATTTCTCAAGTTTGTCATGTTTGATGCTCAAACATCATATCATCTCAAGCAATAAACCATGTGATTGTTTTTAAAAAAATATTATGCATGGGATTGTATTAAAAAAGTTTCATATATTATTACTAATAGAAAAAGACAATAAAAGAATAATATTAAATGATATTAAGCAAAAAAAAAAGTTGACAAGTGGTTTTTTAAAAAAAGTATAGACATTTATATTTTAAATTAATAAATCTTACAGGGAGTAAACTTACAGAAACTTTGATATTTGGTAAAGTATATTTATTTACATAAGCAAAAAAAAAAAAAAAAGAAAAATTCCTCTCTTTCAGACTATAAATGAAAAGCTGTATAAATGTTGAACAAATAATCAAAAATGAAATGAATCCACCAATGTTTGGAGCTCTGACATTTATAAGCATACCTTTGTAAATATTGTTGATAATTTAGTGTGAAAATAATATTTAAATCAGATGGAATGTGCAATAAAAACTGAATAAAACCACCTATTCTTGGAGTGCTGACATTTATAAGCATGCCTTTGACAACATTGTTGTTAATTCAGTGTGAAATTATTATTTGTATCAATTGGAATATGACATTTCATACTTATTCATTTCTGGCTGATTTACCAACAAAGTTGATAAAGATGTGCTTATAAACATCAGAGCTCTAAGTGTAGCTGCATTCATTCTATACTTTACCCTTTTTAACAGATAGCCTGAATGATAGTGATTTACATTATGCTACATTTAAGTTAAAGCTTATATATATATATATATATATAAGCTTTAACTTATACATATATAGGTTACAATATATATATATATATATATATATTGTAACCTAGTGTTATTGACACTTGGTTTATTTGGCATTGTTTCCACAGGAAAACAATGCAATCCTTTTCTAGGAAATAAAAAAGTAAAATAATAATAATATTAAGTGATTAATAAAATATGCTATTTACTCACTTTAACGTGTTTTAAGCAAATAACTAAAAAATTTGGTAATCCAATGTCATTTTGAAGAAGAGCATGAATAATTTAATTAAAATATTAACAATAAGAGCAATTTAATATAGTATAAGAGCACATATTATAAACAGTAATTGATTTTGGATGGGTAGAGGGGGAGAGTAGATGAGTATCTTATCATAAAACACAATAACTTCTCGTAATTTTTAAATTAATTTAGATAATAATGTATACAGGATTATACATCACTAATAAGCATTGTTAATTAAATATATTTATTATTTTTCATTATTTGTCAAATTACTTTGTAATTTATTTAAATCATACGGAAAAATATATGACTGTAATAAGTTTTTTTTTCTTTTCTTTTGTTTATGTATAATTAAATGATTATTTTTCTGTAAGAGGTCGCTAAAACAAGACCACCAAAATTTGAAGAAAGTTTAGTCTGACATTAGTTTTACAAGGAGGAAGCAGTACTGAAATTCGGTAACAAATTTTTTATTATTTTTTATTGCAGAAATAAATATAAGTCCAGTAAATTTTTCATAATATCATGCGTGGCTAATCCTATTTGATAAGATATTCTGTTTTCTGTGGCCATCTACCTATTTTAAAGCTTTTTATACGCAAAAATGTACTATCTTATGCTAAAGTTCAAAATGATCGTATTAACTACAGCAATCACAGAAAGTGTCATTATGTTTAAATTAAGCAATATAAGTAATTTCCAGGAAATAAACAATTATTTGTTAACTTTACCTTATTTAATAATCTTTTCATGGTATAAAAGAAAAATTATAATTAAAAGAAATATTATAAAAGCCAAAGGAAGTTAACGAGAAACATTTTGCGCTCTTTCTAAAAGAAATTGTCTGCGTTTGAAAATAATGTAAGTTCCCCACGTTAAAATATGTTTTATTCACTGAAAATTATCTAAAAATAATATTAATGATCAAGGATATTTGCTTATGCACCTGTATATTTTTTAAAAAGAAAATATAAATTTTCTCAAGGCAAATATCAGAAAATTTGTATGTGTGCATTTTACGGAGAATTCTTTATTAAAGACAAATTACAATTCCTAGAGTAGGAATAAAAACTACAAACATTAGTGACTTAATTATAACCATAATATAATATGTTATATTATACATCAATTTGAGTCGTTAAAACTTTATATCCACGTAAGTCAGCTGCAGTCCTTATAATAATAGTATTTTGGAAAATTCGCGCATTAGTTTTATTCCTAAGCCAGCTAGCTAAAAATGATACGTATCGCCAATAGTAAAAAGAAAAGAATTGTATATGTGATCGTCTATCGTCAAATATTCGTCATGTTAAAATATGTATTGTTTTCTTGGATCCCCAAAATTATAGCAGTTAATTCAAAGAAGAATTTAACATCCAACACTGCTATGTTTTCTTTGCCTAATTTATTAATTGCACCAGAATGGAGGCAACTTTTATATAAATGAAATAATAAAATGTGTTTCTTATTTTAAATTTGCTTCGTGAACTACGAATGGATCAAGTTCTTTATCTAGATAAATTGCCCAACGGAAAAACATTTTTCTAGTGAGATAATAAGCACTTGTTAAGTAATGATTTTTTTTTTAATTTGGAAAATTGTGTATTTTTTTTTTATCAACAGGTTAAAGGCTGTATAGTCAAGTAGTATTTAAATGACCTTGTAATCATAAAGGTATGTTTTCCTGTAATTATTCCAGGTTAAATTTATATTTGACATGGAAAATTTTTTTCTTTATAAAATGTGTTTACTTATGATATGCAATTATGGGTATAAATTTATATGTTAGATGCATAAAAGAAGAAAAATTTAGATACTTCATAGGTAAAATATCTAGTTAAAATTATCAGAAGTAATTAAAGAGAAGTGCTATACAGGATATTACTTATTTAAAGTTTGAAACAAATTTATACTATGTTAATTGAGGAACTTATTCCCAATTATTCTTTATTAACGCATTCACTTAATGTAGTTCAAGATACTATACTACCAATTACTTGTTGAATGTTTCTTTGGCAAAGGTGAAAATTATTATGGTTTATTCTGTGTGATCCATTGATTTTAGACGTTGATCTAAGTATACCCCGGAACATAAATTTAGTGTAATTAGTGTATTTGCTTGTCTTGCCCCGATATAGCATTGGTATATGCTTAATATCCGCATAAGTAATAATTGTAATGTCTTTATTTTGTGGGATGGAAAATGATCTCCCCAAAAGCTTTATTTTCCATGAGGGGAATAGATAAATCTAGTATTCGGGTATGTTTATAACCCAAGTGATCACTTCTCAGAGTTAGGACGATCAGTAATTTATATCGTATTTAGTGTATTTCATTCGTTAAAATCCCAGGAGAGGATTATATTTGGTGTGTGTTCCTATTATGCCCAAGTAAGAGGCAAGGACCCACCAAACTATTTTAATGTAGTAGTTAACTCTACAGACCTTCAGTGTTATTCCATATTCCTCATGAGAAAATAGAGATAATTCCACCACGGAAGGTGTTGATTATTGGGTTTTGTTTAGAAAGTTATGGCAAGATAATGGGTATATTGGAGGTTAATTCCTCATGATCCATTTAGTATAAATAGCGTGCTAGTATATATGATCAATGTCTGGATTGTGCTGCGGAATAGTGCTGGTAATCCACACGTAAGTCAATGGAGAGAGTAAGTTTAAAATTGCGTGATTTAGAAATTTTTATTTGCCAATGGAGGGTTCAAATACTAGGTTTAATTCGGGTTAATGATTAAGCAGCACTCACAATATAACTTATACTGAGGAATACAATGTGTATAACAACTTCAGTTGTTATTAAGGTAAATATTAAAAATAATAAGTGTAACTTCTGATAAATAACCCATAAATTATAATAAGTTATCTAAATAAAAACTATCATTTAATTAAAGATATGATAATAAAAATCGTTTGTACGCATTGCCTAGAATCAGATTATTTTTGTTTTAAAACAGATCGTTAGTTAATAAATTTAAGTAGCCATTCATATAAGATACACTAAATGGATGAGTTGATGTATCGATAATAATATTTATTTTGTTATATTCAATTTGCATAAATGTAAAAAGAAGATGAAGAAGTAGTTCGAATCCAGGTCTAAAAGTATAGACGAATTAATGTTAGTTATATTTTGTTTTATCCATATGGGATCGAATAAATTGTATATGTTTGTTTATTATGTTAATCATAAAGGATAGTTTTGTTAAACTGTAATAATAAATTATAATCTTGTTAAAATTTAATAATAAATTATAGTCTTGTTACAAGTTGTTTTGAGTCATTTTTCTTGTGTGCTAAATAAAAGTGTATTTGCATAATACTTGCAATACTTTTCTTGAGTCCAAAATCATTTATGAAATCTTAAATTCAATACACCAGATAGACAATTGTAAGCAGATCAGAATATTTCAGTATATTTTAATTTAATAAGAATTATTTATGGAATTGAAAACTTCAGACCAAGACATTTTATTTTATATGTGTGTAAAATCACTTTATTCCCAAACTAGTAGCTTTTGGTTGCACATTGTTAAGTACACCTTTAAGTGAAGTGTCTAAGTAATAAATCTTAGTGAAATTATTGTGTTGTCATGGATAATGGAAGGACACAAAAGCACCCTTGTCTTTTCATCATTCCGACTGAGATTCTGGATTAAAAAGGGCTGTATTATTCAAAATTATGCATTGTTATTGAATATGGTTATCATCTCGTTAAATATTATAATAGTTGATATGTGGATGAAGACACCTGGAATTTAAATAAGGTAAATGTTTCCTATAGCCGACCAGAATGTCAGTCATATGCGACAACACAATACTGCCGAGCATTTTTATTAAATATAACAGAGAACCCTGAGATTAGTGTCATTATTATAAGTGCTCTTAAATTAAGAATTGATTCATTATGATCAATATTACAAGCGTGGCATGGCTTAAGAGATTGAAACATCTAATTGTATAATAACAAAAATATTGAGATCATATTGGCAAATTAATGAATGTTTTATTTTAGTCAGTAATATTAACAATGACATGAAATCATCATCATCATTGTCGAACAGTGCAAGTACTTACAGCTCAGAGAATGTGTTTTGGATAGAGAAAGAATGTTAGTTTATTCTAAATTTTCTTTTTAAATTTATTTTATTAATGATAATTTTTTTTAATTCTATCTCTGTCTGAACTGCATATCGCTGTAGCTGAATTATTATAACTAACCAAACGTCGAGCTATATTAGGTAATATAGGGTTTGCTACCCGAATCATAGAAGAAAGCGATTAGGATTTCCGAACTCTCTTTATTGAATTCGCTCATTTATTTTAATAGAAGTCATCTTTTTTTTATTGGGTTAGAAATGGCTGCCCAACTACAGGGGCCATCGATGGCTATAGTTAGCCACGAAGAATTTGGTAAAATTTTCTTGAAATGAATATAAATAGTATTTGCACGTGAATGAATTAATTGTTCATTGATTGAAAATGTTTGCCAATGATAAATTGTTTCTTTAGCCATAAAATATTATATGAATGTCTATTTTATGACATAATCTTTTGCCACTGAATAAATCAATTTGTTAGTTTATAATGTTATGGTCTGTAAGTAATTCCATAAAATATTGTAATGATTTTATCATTTATGATGATCTGCTTGTCTGGTGGTGTGATTAGCACTTATACCATATTACATAATGGTTTGGTGAGATTTCTATGGACCAAGTAGCATATGAGAAAAGAATATTCGGTAGTTAATGTTGGGACTTTAGAGATAGTAAATATCAGAACATAGTTTTTGGTGTAGATTGTTTTTGATAGGAGAGGCATAGAGGCAGGATGTCTTGTCAATAATTGCTTATCAATATTATTAATAGTTCATTACTAATTTCAGTACTGTCAAATAACAGAAAGAGTGAAATTTTAAATATGAGTGAAAACCAAGATAGTCAGGATATTTCAGAGGATTTGGGAGAATCCCAAGAGCTCCAATCCCCGGATACACAAACACCATATTTTCATGTAGAAGTAAGAGAGGAACAAGAATCTTTGGATGAAGTTAGTCCGAAAAAAGCTAAAGTAGATAAAGATCTACCTGGGGATGAGCAAGTCCAAATATTTACAATATTACAAAATTTGTCTGCACAGATCCGAAACTCAGAAAGTAAAATAGAAAGTCAAATAAAAAATTCAAATAGTGAATTAGAAAGTAAAATAGAAAGTCAAATAAAAAATTCAAATAGTGAATTAGAAAGTAAAATAGAAAGTCAAGTACAACAATTAAATAGTGAATTAAAAAATCAAATACAAAATTCAAATGTTGAATTAAAAACTGAATTAAAGAATCAAATTCAAAATTTGGACAGTAAATTAGACAATCACGTACAGGAGATCAAAGACCTAAGGGAAGAGTTAAAGAACCATATAGAAGAGTCAAAATTGGCCTCCGAAAAACTAGAAATAAAAATTAAGAAAGAAATAAAAATAAAGTCGGAAAGGGCCGAAAATATGATCGAGGCTATTCAGCAGGACTTCATAAGTCAATATGTAGAATTAAACAGTGAAGTTAAGGATAAAATAGAATGTATTAAGGGAGAATTAGATAGTGCTAGGAGTGAGTTTAGAAACTTAAAAGAAGAAGTCCAAAATATAACTCTTGAACCTGACAATGTAGCAAAAGGATGTCAGAGCCAGATTACTAGCAGAATAGCTAAGTTAGAAACTCAAGAGGTAACCCAATGTGAAATTAATAAAAATATAGAAAGTGAGCTAATTCAAGTTCTAGGAAAGGTAGAACATTTTAATGAGATATTAAAGAATAATTCACAAATATTACATAATGATCTCAAAGAGGAAATAGGGGAATATATGAATCAGTGTGAGAATACAGTATATCAAAGACTAGAAGATAAACTTGAGTTAGAGAAAGATGAAACTATTAACCAGTTAAAGCAACAAATTCAACATTTAAATGTAGGCCTTAAGGACAGTTCTACAAGAATAGACTGTGAATGGCAAAATTATAAATTGGGATTAGAAAGTCATATGAAAGCTATGGACCTTAATATGGATAAAGTTGTTCATAGTAAAAATGTATCTGAAACTCAGGTTAAGGAAATCAATAATGATCATAATAAACCCGTAATCTCTGAGTTACATACAATGATTAGTCCACTTGAATCAATGTACAATCCATTGAATGAGGCCAGACATAAAGTCATGTTAGAGCCCGAAAGTAATAGCTCCATGGCCTTGAAATTCCTCAAAATAAAATTCTTTAAAGGAGAATACCTGGAGAATCCACATGAATATCTCCAAAATTTAGACGAATTGTTCACCTTATGTCATTTGTCTGAGGTAGAGAAGATTGCCATTGCCACAAACCATTTGTGTGCGGCATCTAAAGATTGGTGGCAATCGTTATTTATAAAACCGGAAACATATGGGGACTTTAAATATCTTATGTTAGCCAGTTTTTGGGGGGAAGACCGCCAAGACAACCTCAGGTATCAAATATCTCAGGAAAGGTACCAGGTAAATAAGGGCAGTTACACTCAGTTTTTCAGGAGTCAGGCCATCAAACTGAAAACGTTGACAGCTTATCCGTTGTCTGAGACCCAAATTGTACGAATAATTCGCCATAATTTACCGAGGCATATCGAGCAGGTCTTGATTGCTGCTGACCGACATACTATAGAAGAGGTAGTCGAAATTTTAGATTCTCTAGAAACCAGTGATAGGAATATGGATCATAGGAGTAGGATAAATAGGGACACCCATCCTATGGTAAACAATATTAATTTCACAGATAGGTCCTATGTGGGAAAGAGGAGGTTAAGTAGAGAAAAGGGATATTATAGGACGAATCCCTATAGTAAACCAAATAGCCACCTCAGTAGGCCGACAGTGAAGAGAAGGACTCTAAATGAGAATCAACCTTCTACTAGTGGTATCCCAATGATGCCAAAGAAAAATAACAAAGGTAGTAAAAATAGCGGGGCATTAAATTAAAAAGGACCTCGCAGGAATGTTCCTCACTTCGGGGCCCTATTTTTAAACATATGGGGAACAGCATGATGTGGATTATTAATAATATAGACCTGGACATTGATTATTTGGAACCAGGAAAAATGTCTGAGCCACCCATTTTATACAACTGTCCCATGATAAAAATTATCATTTCAGGAATTGTTGTCAACACCTTGATTGATTCAGGCAGTCAAGCTTCCTTGTTGTCTGAAGAAACTTACTTGAAAATTCAGTCAGCTGACCAATCAATTCCAATTTTACCAACTAAGGTGATTAGGGTAATACTTGCAAATGGAAAGAAGACCAAATTATCTAATAGACAGGTTTTTATTACACTTGAAATTAATATGTGCAAATTTGAGCATGTCTTTTTAATCATGCCAGGTTTGACTCATGAAGCCATAATTGGTTCGGATTTCATGACTCTAAATAATTGTTATATTAATTACAGAGATGAAACTTTTGGATGTAAAGAGGAGATTTGCCCTCTTATAGTCAATTGTAATAGTCAGATGAATCAATTAATGACCATACAGGAAACAACAGTTGATGTAAATATTAAAGTTAAGTTGGATGGTTCATGTATTATTGGCACAGAATACTATAAACCATTTTTCCAATTGTTGTTCCAGTATCGGTGTGTTTTTTCCAAAATACCTGGTATATTAAAAGGGTATGTTCATAGAATCAATTTGAAAGATAATGAGCCTTTCCAGCAGTGTGCTTATCCTATTCCTTACCAATACCAGGCAGAGGTTCAGCAGCAGATTAACAAAATGATTGACTGGCAGATAATTAAACCCAGTCCTTCGTCTTATGTGAATCCATTAGTAGTCGTCAAAAAGAAAGATGGATCCATAAGAGTCTGTCTCAATGCCCGTACACTTAACCAGCATACTGTCCCAGAGCATGACATACCGTCACCTATTCAGGAGTTATTGACAAAGTTCAAAGGGAAGAGCATATTCTCCACATTTGATTTGACAGCCAGCTATTGGCAAATCCCACTCCATCAAAATGATCAAAAGTATACGGCATTCTGTTACCAGGGCCAATCTTATATTTTTCAAAGGATGCCCTTTGGTTTAATTAATAATGGGGCTGGCCTTATCAGATGCTTGAATATGGTCTTTTCAAAAGAACTGAAAAATTTGTTAGTTATATACATCGATGATATTGTCATTACTTCGGAAAATTTAAATGATCATTTACAGCATCTTAGCATGTTTCTTTGTGAATGTTCAGATAATAATATAAAAATCAACTTAGAAAAATGTATTTTAATTGCTCGAGAAATCTCTTTTCTTGGTCATTTAATTAGTGCGGAAGGAGTCAAACCCCACCCAGACAAAATTGCCGCTATTCAAAGGTTTCCCATCCCTAAGACCAGAAAGCACTTAAGATCGTTTTTGGGACTGTGTAACTACTATCACAGGTTTTATAAAAAATTTTCATATGATACTATGCATTTATCTGTTTTATTAAAAAAGTGTGAAGAGTGGAGGTGGACCCAGGAACATACAAAAGAATTTCAAATTATTAAAGATAATTTTTTTAAAAACCATAATTTTAGCCTATCCAGATTTAAATAGAGTTCTATTTGCAAACCGACAGTAGTGGGTTCGGTTTAGGGGTGATTTTATACCAAATGAATGAAAATAAAGAACCTAGAGTCTTATATTTCTTAAGCCGACATTTAAGGGGAGCTGAACTTAACTATACCACTACAGAGAAAGAGGCATTAGCTGTTGTGTGGGGATTTCAAAAACTTAGACAAATTTTATTAGGATCAAAAATTATAGTATTAACTGATCATCGTAGCTTGGAGTTCCTCAACAAGAGTTACCTCAATAATGAAAGATTATTTAGATGGAGCCTCTATCTTCAACAGTATCAGTATGAAATCATCTATTGTTCAGGACAGGATAATGTCATTGCAGATATTCATAGTCGCAATCCTGTTTCTGTTAATTATCAGAACCCCAATACTGAAAATATAATTATTTGTAACATGTCTAGTTTGTTAGAGGAAGAAATAGTTAGAGATTACACAAATTTAGAATTACTGCAAGCACAGGATGCTAGACTGGAGAAAATAATTAACTTCTTATCAGATCCAGCTAAACTAGATCAAAAAAGTAAATATGCAGATAGAATTAGAGAGGGGTATAGGTTTAAAGATAGGATTTTAATGAAGAAATTAAAAAGGGGAGATGAAACTTCCTGGAGAGTGATTATTCCTTTATGTTTAGTAAATAAACTAATAGATTATGTGCACTCTTGGATTTCAGAAAATTGAACCTATTATGAAGAAACATTTTTATTTTCCTAAAATGTCTGAATCCATTGCCCGTAGACTTAGGGAATGCGAGATTTGTTTAAAAACCAAGTTCCAAAATAAATTGTATGTGGGAACACTTCAACCCATACTGCCCAGTCAGCCCAATGAATTATTGGCACTGGACTTTTATGGACCACTTCCACCTTTCAAGCATCAAAAATTTATGCTTGTGATGTATGACGTTTTTACCAAATATGTCTCTGCTTACCCAGTTCCAAAAACAGATGCTAAGAATGTTATTAAGTGCTTGGAAACATATCAAATTCCATTAGTAGGAAAACCAGCTTCAATACTTACCGATCATGCTACTGCATTCATCTCTGGTACATGGAAAAAGTGGGGTAAAAAGCAAAATATTCAACATATCATGTGCTCAATTAGAAATCCCCAATCCAATCCAAGTGAAAGAATCATGCGTGAAATAAGCAGGTTATTCCGAGTTTATATAGAATGGGATCACAAACAGTGGGTCAATAAGTTGCCACAAGTGATTAATTATATAAATATAACTATTAATGAGTCTACTAGGATGTCTCCAATTCGGCTACACTTTGGTAGACCTGAACCTTTACTAATCAAAACACCGTTACCTGTAATAGAGGAAAATATTAATGTGGAACATGACCAAGCAATGGCTAGAATTAACCTGAAAAAGATGGGTGATAAATGCACTTGTTATTCCAAAACCAGTCCACATCCTTTTAAAGTCCACGATTTTGTCTTAATTAGAACTCCCCATGTGAGTAATCTCCGGAAGCATAAGTTTCGAAAATTTATGTCTCTTTATGAAGGCCCCTACGAAATTGTGTAACAAGTGGGTGAGAATGCCTTTTTAGTCTCAACCCCTGATGGAACAAGAGGTACCTATAATGCCCGAAGCTTACTACCATATCCTAAACAAAATTAAATCTGTAAGATTGAATTTATTAACTTCTAAGAGAAATATGATATAGACCTAGCAATACAATAAGAAATATTGATAATGTATGTGTTATTTTATTTTTTATTTTTTCATAACTGTAGGAGAATTGTAACCTAGTGTTATTGACACTTGGTTTATTTGGCATTGTTTCCACAGGAAAACAATGCAATCCTTTTCTAGGAAATAAAAAAGTAAAATAATAATAATATTAAGTGATTAATAAAATATGCTATTTACTCACTTTAACGTGTTTTAAGCAAATAACTAAAAAATTTGGTAATCCAATGTCATTTTGAAGAAGAGCATGAATAATTTAATTAAAATATTAACAATAAGAGCAATTTAATATAGTATAAAAGCACATATTATAAACAGTAATTGATTTTGGATGGGTAGAGGGGGAGAGTAGATGAGTATCTTATCATAAAACACAATAACTTCTGGTAATTTTTAAATTAATTTAGATAATAATGTATACAGAATTATACATCACTAATAAGCATTGTTAATTAAATATATTTATTATTTTTCATTATTTGTCAAATTACTTTGTAATTTATTTAAATCATACGGAAAAATATATGACTGTAATAAGTTTTTTTTTTCTTTTCTTTTGTTTATGTATAATTAAATGATTATTTTTCTGTAAGAGGTCGCTAAAACAAGACCGCCAAAATTTGAAGAAAGTTTAGTCTGACATTAGTTTTACAAGGAGGAAGCAGTACTGAAATTCGGTAACAAATTTTTTATTATTTTTTATTGCAGAAATAAATATAAGTCCAGTAAATTTTTCATAATATCATGCGTGGCTAATCCTATTTGATAAGATATTCTGTTTTCTGTGGCCATCTACCTATTTTAAAGCTTTTTATACGCAAAAATGTACTATCTTATGCTAAAGTTCAAAATGATCGTATTAACTACAGCAATCACAGAATGTGTCATTATGTTTAAATTAAGCAATATAAGTAATTTCCAGGAAATAAACAATTATTTGTTAACTTTACCTTATTTAATAATCTTTTCATGGTATAAAAGAAAAATTATAATTAAAAGAAATATTATAAAAGCCAAAGGAAGTTAACGAGAAACATTTCACGCTCTTTCTAAAAAAAATTGTCTGCATTTGAAAATAATGTAAGTTCCCCACGTTAAAATATGTTTTATTCACTGAAAATTATCTAAAAATAATATTAATGTTCAAGGATATTTGCTTATGCACCTGTATATTTTTTAAAAAGAAAATATAAATTTTCTCAAGGCAAATATCAGAAAATTTGTATGTGTGCATTTTACGGAGAATTCCTTATTAAAGACAAATTACAATTCCTAGAGTAGGAATAAAAAATACAAACATTAGTGACTTAATTATAACCATAATATAATATGTTATATTATACATCAATTTGAGTCGTTAAAACTTTATATCTACGTAAGTCAGCTGCAGTCCTTATAATAATAGTATTTTGGAAAATTCACGCATGTTTTATTCCTAAGCCAGCTAGCTAAAAATGATATGTATTGCCAATAGTAAAAAGAAAAGAATTGTATATGTGATCGTCTATCATCAAATATTCATCATGTTAAAATATGTATTGTTTTCTTGGATCCCCAAAATTATAACAGTTAATTCAAAGAAGAATTAACATCAAATGCTGCTATGTTTTCTTTGCCTAATTTATTAATTGCACCAGAATGGAGGCATCTTTTATATAAATGAAATAATAAAATCTGTTTCTTATTTTAAATTTGCTTCGTGAACTACGAATGGATCAAGTTCTTCATCTAGATAAATTGCCCAACGGAAAAACATTTTTCTAGTGAGATAATAAGCACTTGTTAAGTAATGATTTTTTTTTTAATTTGTAAAATTATGTGTATTTTTTTTTATCAACAGTTTAAAGGCTGTATAGTCAAGTAGTATTTAAATGACCTTGTAATCATAAAGGTATGTTTTCCTGTAATTATTCTAGGTTAAATTTATATTTGACATGGAAAATTTTTTTTTTTATAAAATGTGTTTACTTATGATATGCAATTATGGGTATAAATTTATATGTTAGATGCGTAAAAGAAGAAAAATTTAGATACTTAATAGGTAAAATATCTAGTTAAAATTATCAGAAGTAATTAAAGAGAAGTGCTATACAGGATATTACTTATTTAAAGTTTGAAACAAATTTATACTATGTTAATTGAGGAACTTATTCCCAATTATTCTTTATTAACGCATTCACTTAATGTAGTTCAAGCTACTATACTACCAATTACTTGTTGAATGTTTCTTTGGCAAAGGTGAAAATTATTATGGTTTATTCTGTGTGATCCATTGATTTCAGACGTTGATCTAAGTATACCCCGGAACATAAATTTAGTGTAATTAGTGTATTTGCTTGTCTTGCCCTGATGTAGCATTGGTATATGCTTAATATCTGCATAAGTAATAATTGTCATGTCTTTATTTTGTGGGATGGAAAATGATCTCCCCAAAAGCTTTATTTTCCATGAGGGGAATAGATAAAACTAGTATTCGGGTATGTTTATAACCCAAGTGATCACTTCTCAGAGTTAGGACGATCAGTAATTTATATCGTATTTAGTGTATTTCATTCGTTAAAATCCCAGGAGAGGATTATATTTGGTGTGTGTTCCTATTATGCCCAAGTAAGAGGCAAGGACCCACCAAACTATTTTAATGTAGTAGTTAACTCTACAGACCTTCAGTGTTATTCCATATTCCTCATGAGAAAATAGAGATAATTCCACCACAGAAGGTGTTGATTATTGTGTTTTGTTTAGAAAGTTATGGCAAGATAACGGGTATATTGGAGGTTAATTCCTCACGATCCATTTAGTATAAATAGCGTGCTAGTATATATGATCAATGTCTGGATTGTGCGGCATAATAGTGCTGGTAATCCACACATAAGTCAATGGAGAGAGTAAGTTTAAAATTGCGTGATTTAGAAATTTTTATTTGCCAATAGAGGGTTCAAATACTAGGTTTAATTCGGGTTAATGATTAAGCAGCACTCACAATATAACTTATACTAAGGAATACAATGTGTATAACAACTTCAGTTGTTATTAAGGTAAATATTAAAAATAATAAGTGTAACTTCTGATAAATAACCCATAAATTATAATAAGTTATCTAAATAAAAACTATCATTTAATTAAAGATATGATAATAAAAATTGTTTGTACGCATTGCCTAGAATCAGATTATTTTGTTTTAAAACAGATCGTTAATTAATAAATTTAAGTAGCTGTTCATATAAGATACACTAAATGGATGAGTTGATGTATCGATAATAATATTTATTTTGTTATATTCATTTTGCATAGAAGTAAAAAGAAGTAGTTCGAATCCAGGTCTAAGGGTATAGACGAATTAATGTTAGTTATATTTTGTTTTATCCATATGGGATCGAATAAATTGTATATGTTTGTTTATTATGTTAATCATAAAGGATAGTTTTGTTAAACTGTAATAATAAATTATAATCTTGTTAAAATTTAATAATAAATTATAGTCTTGTTACAAGTTGTCTTGAGTCATTTCTCTTGTGTGCTAAATAAAAGTGTATTGGCATAATGTTTGCAATACTTTTCTTGAGTCCGAAATCATTTATGAAATCTTAATTTCAGTACACCAGATAGACAATTGGAAGCAGATCAGAATATTTCAGTATATTCTAATTTAATAAGAATTATTTATGGAATTGAAAACTTCAGACCAAGACATTTTATTTTATATGTGTGTAAAATCACTTTATTCCCAAACTAGTCGCTTTTGGTTGCACATTGTTAAGTACACCTTTAAGTGAAGTGTCTAAGTAATAAATCTTAGTGAAATTATTGTGTTGTCATGGATAATTTAAGGACACAAAAGCACCCTTGTCTTTTCATTATTCCGACTGAGATTCTGGATTAAAAAAGGGCTGTATTATTCAAAATTATGCGTTGTTATTGAATATGGTTATCATCTCGTTAAATATTATAATAGTTGATGTGTGGATGAAGACACCTGGAATTTAATAAGGTAAATGTTTTCTATAGCCGACCAGAATGTCAGTCATATGCGACAACACAATACTGCCGAGCCTTTTATTAAATATAACAGAGAACCCTGAGATTAGTGTCATTATTATAAGTGCACTTAAATTAAGGAGTGATTAATTATGATCAATATTACAAGCATGGCATGGCTTAAGAAATTAAACGTCTAATTGTATAATAACAAAAATATTGAGATCATATTGGCAAATTAATAAATGTTTTATTTTAGTCAGTCATATTAACAATGACATGAAATCATCATCATCATTGTGAACAGTGCAAGTACTTACAACTTAGAGAATGTGTTTTGGATAGAGAAAGAATGTTAGTTTATTCTAAATTTTCTTTTTAAATTTATTTTATTAAGGATAATTTTTTTTTTAAGTCTATCTCTGTCTGAACTGCATATCGCTGTAGCTGAATTATTATAACTAACCAAACGTCGAGCTATATTAGGTAATATAGGGTTTGCTACCCGAATCATAGAAGAAAGCGATTAGGATTTCCGAATTCTCTTTCATAGAAATGAAGTCTTCTTTTGATAGATTAGAATATATATATATATATATATATTAATACAAAAGTTTTTATGAATAACTGGTAATTGTTTATGTTCATTTTAGAGATACTTTACAAATATATACAAAGTAAATTTGATCTTTTCTTATAATCAGCATTTAAAACCCTTAAACCAATATTCTCTGAGAATAGAAAAAAAGACAAGAAAGAAAAAAAGGTTAATCCATAATGAATATTTCTGTAGTGGAATTTTCATTCTATCAAGCAAGTTAGAAAATATTTCCTATTCACTTTAACACCTTCTTGAGGGATGTGATAAATATATGTAAAAAAGATATATGATTCCCAAGAGGCATATTTCATGCTGAACCAGCACTCATAAGTTGGCCCAGACCACATTTATAGAGAGCAAATTATGACAGTTTAATTGATAATTATCAAATATGCAGCTGTTACAATTTTAACACAAATCATTTATTGAAAGTATATTAATAACTGTTATTAGTCAATCATGAAATTAGAGATTATCTAATAATGAACAATGTTTGAGTAGGGTAATAAAAATTACACTACAGAAATATTATTTATTATTGGATAATATTCAGTCTAATGAGTGACTATTAAAAATTATTAATGACTCATATAGATTAAATAAATTAAAAGACTGAAGTGGAGATGAGCTGGACATATTGCTAGAAGAAATAATAGATGGACAATTGAAATCTTAAATGGGATTCCAAGAGATTGTAAAAGACCCAGAAGGAGACCATATGTGAGATTGATGGATGAAATAAGAAAGTGTGCAGCGATAGTGCGGACAAGAGATATTAAATATTGGACTTGAATAGACCTTTATCCTGCAGTGGATTAATAATAGTTGATGATGATGATAGATTTGTAGGTGAATGAAAAGTGTGTTTGTGATTATATGGATATGTTAGCTATTTTGTGATTTACTTTTTTTAATAGGCATTTTATTCAACTATCTTCATGTGATTTAATAATAAGGAGTACACCTGAAATGGCAATAAACTAAATCAGATAGTTTTCTTGAATTCTTTGGAAATACTAAAGAGATAATTTAAAATCATATATGTGAAGTTTCTTGTCAAAAAATCATAAACAATCATATATTTTTAAACTTTAAAATAGCATAGTTTCCATGTATATCTAATTTAGTGGAGCTAACAAGTCGGTTTTAGGCTAAGACTAAATAAGATTGTTTGTCAAACCTGATTCTTTAGGCTTCTGGTGTTTGTACGCTTATCTTGACAATGTTGGTGCAAATTCATAGTGAATATAACAGACTAATCAGATAAAAATATAGCATTAATAATTTTAAACTAAAAATCTATTAGATAAATATATAAATAGAACAACTGAAACACAGGCTTGTTATATACCTGTTGCTATATATATGTAATATAGGGTATATGAGCACAGACTTTCACACCATTCACCTCTCTCCACTCTATCTAATAACACTGATACACCTAAACGCATATATGCTGAAAAGATAAATAATCACCAATATAAGTATTTCATGCTAAACCAGCTATCATCAGTTTGTCCAGACTATCATCTTTACACACATATATAGTATAAGTGCTCAGATATATATTAAGATAGACTATCCTCATAGTTTAATGGACAGGCTTCAATCCACTCCACACTCCATTAAACTATGAGAATAGTCTATCTTAATATATATCTAAGCACTTATACTATATATGTGTGTAAAGATGATAGTCTGGACCAACTGATGATTGCTGGTTTAGCATGAAATACGTATATTGGTGATTATTTATCTTTTCAGCATATATGTGTGTTTAGGTGTATCAGTGTTATAAGATAGAGTGGATAGAGGTGGGTGGTGTGAAAGTCTGTGCTCATATACCCTATATTACATATATATATATATAGCCACAAGTATATAACAAGCCTGTGTTTCAGTTATTACATTATAGAGATGTCTGCCCATCCTTGCATATGTATTAAAATGGATTATGTCCTGTACATGTGGGGTTCAGATTGACCTTAGGTCAACATGGGTGTGACAATAATCTCGGCCTCAGGGTGGCCTTTGAGCATTCCATCATCAGATTTTCAATTGCATGGACGGTTGAAGAGTTGGAGTGTGGAGTGGATTAAAGCCTGTCCATTAAACTATGAGGATAGTCTATCTTAATATATATCTGAGCACTTATACTATATATGTGTGTAAAGATGATAGTCTGGACCAACTGATGATTGCTGGTTTAGCATGAAATACGTATATTGGTGATTATTTATCTTTTCAGCATATATGTGTTTAGGTGTATCAGTGTTATTAGATAGAGTGGAGAGAGGTGGGTGGTGTGAAAGTCTGTGCTCATATACCCTATATTACATATTATATAAATAGAATCTAAAATTTAGTAACATTATTTTAATAATCAAACCAAAGTTTAATGTAAACATACTGAAATACATGGCAATATAAGAAAATATGTGAAAACAAAGGTGTTTAAAACCAGGGCAAAAACAGTTAGTAAACCTGATTATAACATAAGAGAACATGATGTATACTAAAATAAATAAATCAATTTCTGAAGATATCAATGTTTAATAAAGATTCAGAGAGGAATATATCTAGAATACTTTAATAAATTATTTTGTGTCAAACTGGACAGAAGAATAGCAAAAAAATAAAGAGTACTGTGACCATTTACAATAATAGGCAATTCAATCATGAAAGTCATTATCATAAAAACAGTAGATCTAGAAAGAAAGAAATAAGTGATGAATCATTAATACTTGATTAAAAACAGCAGGATAGTACATAGTTCCAGATGTCATAGGATGCAGGCTAGATCTTTACACATTTTATTCAATCATAGGTCCCAATTTAATTAGTTGTTTAGATAATTAGTACCATTAGATAAAATATACTATATGAGATAAATTTAATGATTATGTGACATATAGAATGATGATTGAACATATGGTAGTAAATAAATTCCAAGAACTTAAAAAAGACGATGATGGAAGAAGTACTTGAAAACGTTTTGAAGCAGTAAATTCCCATATGAGAAACAAAAAAGTGTAACAAAGAATGCTAGTAATAATAGCATGTCTGCAAAAAATAGAAGGTAATAAGTCCTAAATAGATGTATTTATTCAAAATAATTATTCAGAAATTACTTGAGCCTGAATTAAGTTCTATGCCAAACTTCAGATCTTGGAGCCAAAAGAAAAGTGATTTTTTTTTTTCACAATAAAAGTAATTGGGGTCAGATCCATGATAAACTGAGAGTAGATAACATCAAGTTTATCAGGACTTTAAATGGGATCATGATGGCATAGATCACCATCACCACAAAAAATCCATCTCAGTAGATACATAAATGATTATCTAGGATATGTCATCAACGTTTATGTTTACTTCTAATCACCACGAATCTGACAATTCTGAATAAAATAAATGAACTAAGAAGCATGTTGATATGTTGATTGAAATGCTTATGAAATAATGAATTAATAAGAACACTACTATTTATTTGTACTCATGACATAAACAAAACTTCCATGCACCAATACAAACGCAAACCGATTTATGACAGATAATAATATTGTTAATCTAATAAACTTTTGCGTATCTGGTTTTATTGAAGATTTAATGATTTATGTATTTCTTGCTAGACCATAAGTACCTGATTTTATTTTACAGGAAGCAATGATAAATTGGGAAAAAAATATACCAGTGAGTAAATTGTTTAGTATTAGAAATGATCCATTAGCCAAAAATTTCTGGATTGACTTTTGATGAAAAAAATTAAAAAGTTTGTCTTGCATTGGTGATCGAGAGGTCAGCGCGACTGCCTTGTACTTGCAGGCAGTTGCCCGGGTTGCGGGCTTGCGTCCCGGCCGATGCTATGACACTTAAAAAAAAAAAAAAAATTAAAAAGTTGCCTTATTCTATACGAAAAAAAAAAAAAAACTCTCCAAAGAAGAATGATAGATGGTTCTGAAATGTTTTCTTTCTGCGAAAATTTTGTCCACCCCCATACACCCCACGGTTAATATGATCTCCGAATAATGAATATTACAATAAATAAATTTAAAAAAAAATGTTTTACTTTTTTAACTCGTCTATACTTTTTAAGCATTTTGTAGAAAAATATGTTTATGAAAATAACATATTTTTCACTTCGTTGTTTATAGATTTAAATATAAAAGAAATACTTAAAATTCTGCCTCAACTACAGTTTTGAAAGACGGACATTCAAGTTTTCTCTTTTGGAAGTTAAATCAAAAATTATTAAAAGACTTGTCACTTGCGACAGTGGTCAGGAGAAATAGAAAGGACTGGATACTCACGTTTAACTAGCTCACTTCTAATAATGGAAAACTGTGTCAAAAACTGATGGAATAAATATAATTTAAAGAGAAACTTTTCTACTGCTGAAAAACTATTTGACAAAATGAATCTGACATAAAGTTCATTCTAAATAAGAATGAAAAGGAAGTAAAGCTCGTTCTTTCTTTTAAAACCTGTCATACTGCGTTCACACTTTATTGCAGATTAGTTTCATCTTATTATTATATTCCGATCTTTATACTATTTTTTTATTTATAAAAACCAAAAATAAACATAAAAAGTATTGTGATAAGCACCTTTAATCCTAACACATTTGGATATTGCTTTCCTGCTTATTTTAAAGAAAATAAATACAGGATGTAAATAACTATAATTATATTTTATAAAACAAAATCAAAGATATAAATAATTATAATTATATTTAAAAAAAAAAAAAACTAGTAGGACGTTGTAGATATTAATGAAAAAAAAGTTATTGAATAAAATGAAAAGTATGTATATATTTACCTAAAGATTTGTGAATGATAGCATTTTATTTTATACTTTTACGTTGAACTGTTTCCAACATCTATAGGTGAATTATTAAATGTTTATTTACTACTGTCTTGATAAGTACATGTAATAGCTCACAAGGTAATATAGTGTATAAATTTTTGAGTGGCGTTGACAAGGCGTGACGAGTATAGTTGCCACTGGACAATCCAGAAACTCATATAAAAGAGAGGAGAATAATACTAGACTCAATATTATGTTTTATACTGACCTGCACATCATTACCAACTGAAGATTATATTTGAAAAGACAGAAATAAAATTTTGAACATTTTTTTTTATAAACACTAACAATTGAACTAGAATAACGTATATATATATATATATTGTAATTTTTATTAGAGCATCCCTGATTTTAACTTATAACATTTTACCTATACAGAAAAACATAACACCCTCTCTTTGTACATAATAATATTTGCCTGTCAGCTGATTTAAGAGCTCCAACATCTAAATACTCCTATTCATGTTAATAGGACAATTTATTTTACTATATCACTCTTACATAACGTCAAGAGTAGTTTCTACCACTTTTAACATTTATGAAAGCGTGGACAATCATTATGCTATATATATATATATATATATATATTGTAATGGTATGTAGCATGAAGTGATAAACATGGGAAGGATATAGAGACAATATGGGAGAATATGGGGACATGGAAAAACATCATTATTCCCATTTTATAAACCAAAATTATTAATGATTGATGATTATCATGAGAGACTAAATCATCAAATATAAAAGGAATGAATACACAATAAGTGATGAGCATGAGATTCAACATAAACATAACCATAAGATGCATCTACAGAATTACAGAAAAATAATTAAATCAAAATTAATTATTAATCATCAAAGAGCAGACAAAAAATCAACATCAATGTCAATAGCAACCATGTGACTGGATTTGAAAGGATCACCTATAGACAGGCTAAATATGTAGCCACTGCCAAACTTAAGGCTGAAATATAAAACAAAACTTTGGGTATGCATACCTAAGTGCTAAAACAATGCTCATAATTAAAAAAAATAATAGTGAGATACTAAACCATGCTAATCATCATAAATGCTCTGGCCATCTAGAACTATTAGGGTACTACTCAATTATAAACTAAATTTTAATGAAAAAAATAAAATGTAGTGGTTGTGCATTAATAGTAATACATTTGAGCCATCCAGGATTATAATCTGGATGTCCAAACACCAATATAAACACCTACATTTATATAAGTAATTGTTATGCAAGCAAAAATTCTATAAACTGTTACTGTGACTAAAAGAAAAATAAATATAAAAATTTATTCTAATTTATTTTAAAATAACTTTATTGGTATAATTTGAAAACAATCCGTTAAACTGTAAGTAGTATTGCACACACTAACAATTCATGTAACAGATACCTGGAAAAGAAAAGACACTAACACTAGAATATTTTAACAATTATTTAATAACAACTTATTAATAATAAACAAAAATAAAAACTGACATTTTTATATGAAAATTTAAACATTCATTTTATCAAAAAAATCTAGTTTTATAAAAATGATAATTAACCAATTGATTTCTAATCATTAAATTAATTTAATTTTTTGTATTAATGGATTTAATTTTTACATAACAAAAAATAAAAACAATTGTTTCTTAATCAAAAATCACAATTTTAAACTTAGGTTAATTAACCATTTGTTATGTTTTGAAAAGAAATTCAAATAAAATGCATGTGTCAAAAAAAATATTAAATTTAATAAAGTTAAATTTTCCCAAAAAATCATTTTTACAATTTTGGAAAAAAAAAATGTTACAAAAATGTTTTACAAAAAATATTAAAATAATAAAATTATTTAAAGTAATCAATTATTGTTTTTATAAAATTGTTGATTTTATTTTTAAAAAATCCTCCTTTTGGATGCATCAGTCTGTCAGTATTTTTTGATTCTTAAACTGGGGCAGTTATTCTATGTTTAATACATTCTAATTAAGTTTATTTATATGGGTAACTCCATACATTCAAGATTCTTTTAAAAAATATTTAAATTATAAATGAAAATACAATATGCACATAAAACTACCTTTCAGCAAGAAGTGCTTCTTTGACATTTATAATTTCCAGTTTTTTAGATAATTTTTTTTCTTGTATGCTTCCACACATGGTATAAGGTTAATTTGTCTCTTTATTGTATGCAGTATTTCCAGGTTATCAAACAGTGCAAATTCATCCAGTTTTTTTCCAATAAATTTCCAGATGAGGCTAATGCATAGAGAAACTTATGCTCTTGGTTGAAAACAAGAGTTTATTGCAGATTACTTCAGTTTTTTTTTTTTCATTTACAATTTATTTCAGTGAAGCAAGTTACACAGAAGAAGATGATGTCTAGATTTTAGCTAAACATAATAAATAAGTTTTATTGTAGATAACATTTTAATACCTAAACTCACAGTGTGTTAACAACATGGTTAAAACTTCTTTTTATTTAGCAGCTGAGTCAGGAACTTCTTTTTTCTACAAGATTGATTGCTTTTCACAAGACACTTAAATATTTTGATTAATCCATAATCTTTTAATTTTAGAACAATACTGTTTTCATATCAATCACAATTGTGTTTCCAATATGACAAAATTTACAAACACAATTGTTTATCTATTTCCAACCTTCAACTTTGACATTGAAAAAACAAGTCAAAAACATAAAATAGAATTCTAACATTTTTGAATTCTTTTTAAATTTAAAAAAAAATTCTCAAAATAACACAAGATAATCATATTAATTACACAAATTTGATAAACATTGCATGTTCTATTGAAGAGAGATAAATAGAAAAGAAAAAAAAACAACTCAAATTATTTAAAACAAAATTAACAAAATGTTAAATTAAGTTTTTTTTCTTGTTTCTTTTAAAACATTATTTATCTTTCTTAAAAGTTAGAATTCAAATTTATGAAGTAATTTACTGAAGAGAAAAATTTCTTCTCTTAATACATTTTCAAAACTGAAAATTAGCTCCAGGAAATATTTAAAATTATGGAAAAGACAAACAAAATAAATTATTTTTTTGATTTTATATTTTTTACTTTTTTTTTACAATTATTTATAAGTATTTAAAATAATCACATTATTGCTTAATGAAAATTAAATATTATTTCCTAATTAATTAAATCTAAATTTAAAAATATTGTAATATTTGCATAACTAATTAATGCCCATGATATTATACTATATATATTCAAATTACATATATATATATATATATATATTGTTTGTGCCTATTATATATTACCTGCAGATTGAATTTCAGCATACATTGAAATTTTTTTAAAATTATTTTATTTTAAGAACTTCATAGCCAAATATCAGTTGATTGACCAATTTCAAGCTATGTACTTTGATAAAAATAGAGAGAAAGATATAAAAATGACACAATTATTTGTAGCTATATAGTTATAACCTGAATAATGCCAA
The DNA here is from genome assembly GCA_028023455.1 of Epiperipatus broadwayi. NCBI lineage: Eukaryota > Metazoa > Onychophora > Udeonychophora > Euonychophora > Peripatidae > Epiperipatus > Epiperipatus broadwayi. The sequence goes on along the minus strand of JAQFVV010006895.1, from coordinate 14,735 downwards.
AATTAGTTGCCAAAACTTTATTATTTTTCTATAAACAATAAGCAATTGTCTTATTTTACATTATTATCATAAATTCAAAACATGTTAGCCATAAATCATGAATATTTGATTGACTTTTTAAATTTTTTTAAATATCTTATACTTTGCAGGTGATTCATAAAAATAAAGTATCAAAAATAGAAGGTTAAGTTAATGTAATGCACATTTTATAATTTATTTTTGGTGTTCTTAGTTAAATATAGAATCAATGAAGGATCAATATTAACTACCTAATGAGTAAAATTTTTAACTACTTTTATTACAAACTAAAACATCATATTTTGTTTATTATAACTATAAAATTTAATTATAAAAATTAGAATTAAAGCAATGATAACTTAAATTCTAATATAATTAAAATAAATATTAAATAATCTGATGTAATCCCCATAGGAATAGCTTGGCAATATTATAAATATTAATGAAAATTGTCACATTTTGCTTTCAAAGAGAGTTCTTTTATTAGGAAAAAAATAAAAATTTTAACATTAACACTTAAAAAATTTGCTATGCTTTTTTTTATGGAAATTACTGCAAATGATTTAGAACTTATTTAAAAATTAAATTAATAAATACAATATAAATTAGGTGCTTTCTAATTAATTTTGGATGCAATTGATTACACATGTAATTCAGATTACTCTTTAATAACTTTAATTAGTAAATGTTAATGGCTTTGCTGATATTGTTCACATTATTGATAAATATGTGAATTGTCATTACAATTGTTATTATAATATATAAATAACAACTAGGTAAATTTATCATATTTTAAATAATATACATATTTTGCAATTTCTTTTTGATTAACTTTAAAAAAATACATATGATTAAAGGGGTTAGGGGAACAGATGACATTATTTATATTTATAATGAATGACATTTAGATGTGGCAACAATTTAATATTATGAAAATATTGGGAAAAAAAATGGATGAGTGTGTTCATGTATTCATTCAATAAGAAACCTTTACTTGAATATATTTTTAGTTTTTGAATAAAGTAAATAATATTGCAATTAAAATATGCTCTCCAAAGGATTCTTTTTTAAAAAGCTTTTTTAATAGAAATATAGCTGTAGTCTTCTTACTAAGAAATTATAAACTGTAATTGATCTGTTGTTATAAAATCAGTATTAACTTTAAAAAAAAATGTTTAAAATTTTTATAAAATTTTAGTGGTATGCTTAGAAAAACTTTTATTGCTCAAAATACCACAGAACAAATTCTGAAAGAATATTAAAGGAAAAATAAAATTCATATATCTTCAACATAAAGTGACAAAATGTTATTAATAAATATAAAATCATATAGTGCTCCAATATTAATTTATTAATATATTTATTTTATTTGTAATTTTTTAATATGATTATATTTGTCACTTAAAGAAGGAAAAATGGTTACTTATATATCATAAATATGTTTAATTTTAGATGGCTAATAATATATTTTTTGTGTGTTCTCATTTTATGGAAGTGTATAATTAAAATCACATACATCAATAAGGATTAATTTATGGCTTGACTATATTTAATAAAAAAGATATATTTTTGAAAGTTTACCATTGTGAAATGTGATTTGTCTAGTAAAATAGGGGTCCAAAATGAGTAATAATTTCTAAGATGAATCATTGTATAAATAGTCCTTATAAATACAGATAAGGGTGTATTTTGAGACACAATAACAATAAAAGCCATTAGTCAAAAACTACTCATAAAATGTGAATTGCTTAATAAATCTAGTATCTATTGATCACTCAGCTATTATGAAATAGTTCTGGAGTAGATTAAATAGCAAAAAATATTTCTAATGATTGTTTAGCTATACATAAATAGAGCTGTTTTATAATATAAATATGATTTAGTGACTAGTAATTGGCCAGAAAAAGCCAAGAGAAAATAACATACTAAGTCTCACAGGTAAAATATAAATTCAATGGGTATACATAACATTTATACAAATATGGTGAAGATAGAAGTTTTGACATGTCATTTCTTAATTGCAATGCCAAAACTTATAGATAATACATCACAGTTTAGTATTCAGGGTGAATAAAGACTAATAGGTTCTGATTGTTTAAATATTGAATAGATAATTGAACTATTGAATGTATTAGATATAAGTATTCTGCCACCAAGCCATTTCAAGCATAAAAAATATTTTAAATACCAAGACAGATCTTTAGTGAATATGGCTTTATATATATATATATATATATATATATATATAAATATATATATATAAATATATATATATATATATATATATATATATATATATATATATATATATATATATATATGCATTTTGAAATTAAAAGTGTAATAAAAGAATACAATGGAAGTTTACAAAAAGTTCAGGCTTATACACATGGTGAAAAGAAGTGACTAAGAACCTCAAAAGGCTACACTAAATTTGGATTTAACATATGGAAGTACATCAAAAAATACTTCCATGAGTATAGTAACCGTAAGTTTGAAAACAAAAAAAAATATAGTACAGCAGATTTTATCAAATGGGCACAATGAAGTAGGTCTCTTTTCTCATAAGATTTGATAATGGGAATACTGCTATTGCCTTAGATTACCAAGCTTTAACACAGATAATGCAACAAGATATAGTTTTTAATTATATTTTATAAACCATTATAAAATAAATAGTGGACCAAATTGACACTTGTTTTTTTTATATAAATAAATTATTACCAAATGATTATACAAAAACTGTGACATCTTATTGATGTACACAAATTTTGATATTAAAAAGCATTCTACAGTGTTAAATGTAATGAATAAAGACTTAAAGAATGACTGAGTTAAAATTATTTGTATATATTATCTGTATAGTGATATAAACCTTTTCTTATGTGAAGTTTAAAGACAAGCGAATGGAGTGTTGTTCTGAGATCTCCATGGTCTTTAGAAAATGAACAGTATGTTACTGATATGTGTTTGTTCTTACTGTGTAATTTTGGTGTTCACCATATAATTTATATATAGTCCACCTTTATGTGCTAACAAGTGGCATTCTAATTTAGATAAATATGTCAGCCAAGTTTGCTGAGCATATCTACATGCCAGTTAAGAACTTCCTGATATTATTTAAATTTTCATTTTAGCAGAACCAAACTGGAAATATCTTGTACATAACATTGTTCCAATCAACTATGATGAAGCATTTCATATAAATTATATGTTTGATTAAATGTTAAACTGGAAGATCACCATCTTGATTCATGACATGAACCTCTGAAAGCATATGGTGGCACGATGGTATATTTAATTAATTTTTGGCTTGAAAATATGGCTGCTATCCATTTTTAAATAAATTCAAGTGCCCATTTTTATTTTCTTCATCACTAACCAGAAAAGAATAGAGATTTTTGAAATATAGTGCTTGTTACATCAGAGACCATAAGGCCAATCTCAAAAACAACAAGATAACCAGAACAAAAATGCTTCCTCCTTCACCAGAATTACTGAGAGCTGGGTTTGGTAAACTTTTTAGCATTAAGATCCATTTTGTTATTTCCCTGCCCCCATCATAAAAAAAATTGAAAAGAAAGAGATGAAAAATACTTATGTAATATGTGAATTTCTTAATGATTGAGGATATATTTGGACATTTATTTAAAAAATAGAACATAATCTGTATACATCTTAATGAAAATAAAAAAATCTCCTAAAAATAAACAGCAAAAACAAAAAAATATTATGAAAGTTTGATTTATTCACACATTTTCTAATATATAAACATTCATCATAGAAAAGTAGTACTATCCTATAACAAGGTTGAATTTAAAAAAGAAGTTTTAAAGAACATTTCTGTCTCTTCTAGTGTCATCAAAATATTTATTTACAAATTACAAGAGGAATTAATGAAATATGTTTAAATTTGTCAAGATGAAAGAGTCCTGTGCTGTTAGGTATAGAGATGGAACTAAGTTCAGATACACCATATATGGGTATTTAAGTTAGATAGCTGGATTGGAAGACATATGGATGTCTGAAAATTTCAGTTTCTACTAAATAGTTATACATTAGATAAAGTGCTGGGATTGTTCTGATATTTTCATCTAATAACTGAATATCCTAGCACCTCACTGAGGATGCCAATAGCAGAAACCAATCTGAGGTTGGGGGTATTTTACAAAGCTTGTTAAGAGTTTGTTTTGCGAGCTCTATATATAACATTTGTAAGCACAAGCTTATTAAATTAAGTCATGTGACATCTGACTTGATTTTCTTTGTAGCCTTAAATAAAATTAAAATTTCTATCTTCCTTCACATATCTCAAGATATAATATAAAATATATATGAAAAAGGAAACTGTAGCAATCTCTTCATATAGGAATTAATGGATGCAAGAAAGTTTGAGCATGCAATTTGTTTCTAGTGACTACACATCCAATATCCCCTGACTAATTTCTAGCTTGTGGATTTCATTAGTGAGAATAGGGATTTATTGCACAAATCTTTTTGCTTTCATTGACTATTAAGGCTTGCACTGGTAAAAACAACAGTATGGGGAGCTTTCTACAGTTATTAAATATTCCTCTTAACATCTAATTTGAATTCTACTGTCTTACTTTCATCTGATAGCTTTTGTGTCATTTATTGAAACTTTAAGGTCTAAAGCATTATGGTATTTCTAAATATCATCACACCATTTTCAAAATTTAGATGACCTTAATAAACACTTGATTTAAATTTATTTCCTTAGTTTTCCACTTTAGCTTTGAAGATAGACAATTACCACATTTTCTTAATATATATCTTCTGCTTATCATTCTTCCAACTATTGTATTTTGATAAACATTCTTCAGAATTTGTTAATATCCTGGATTATGATTTGATATTTCAAAGCTTTAATCAGTGCAGAAATGATTATAGAATCAAATACTTTTTATAATTCTGCAAATCCGAAGCATACTTGCAACTCATACTTATTGGACCTTTTTATAAATTCGCTTAAAATATTTAAATTTGAACTATTTTTAAATAACTCTTGTACTATATGGTATTTAAAATAGTATGCAACAAGTGTCTTGCAGATGCATATTATTATTAAAAGAAAAATGTAAAGAAAGTATTTTTTAAAAAAAGTTCGTAATTCCAGTAATCCGAAACATTTTACTTTTCTAGAACTCTGACTTGCCTTTTAACTTTTTATATTTTTTCTCTTAATGTTAGAATACAGTTGAGAAAAGATTTTAAAAGAAAAAGAAATACAATAATAGCCTTGTTTATCTGCTGAAGATCTTTTGTTAGTTTGATATTTGGGTCTAAGTGCCGTATCATTTGTACCATCACATTAATACTATACGCGTATTGATGCATCAAATAACTCGCAGATCCATTACTAAAAACTTTGAAAAGATTAAATTTTGAGCAAAATTTAAAAAAAAAAAAAATTCTTTAGTATAATATTTCTAAAAGAAAAAGTAGAAAAAAAATTTTCAAGATAAAAAAGAGAGGGAGAAAATGTTCACAGAATTTGTTGAAAAGAAAAGAAGAATACATTTAATAGACTCTACGCCAGAACTACTAATTACCAAATGATGAAAATTAGAATTCGTATGTAATTTAGTTTTTTTTAAAAAAAAATTACAGCCTTTAGCAAAAGTGTCATTCAATAAAAAAAAGTGTAATAAATAGAACGTTAAATCATGATTTGATGTTTTCCTCTCTTTATTGTTATAACAGCAAGAGCGCTGCCATAATTAATAATTTTAATTATTAAAATATTATAAATATATGTATTTCTTTCTTTGCATACAGATATGCTATTTCTATTAAAAGCAGTTTGATTCCTCAAAGTAATCTCTTGACAATCAGATATTAGGATAATAGACTATCTTGAAAAGAATAATTTAAGGCTTAATTAAGTAGTATTATGAAAAATAATTTGATGACTATATATGACAGAGAATATGTTATTTTGAGATATATACTAATTACTTTGGACTATTTCCATCATCTAATATGGGTATTAAATGTCTTTATAAAAAAGTACAAAAAAGGAAAATTTAAAGAAGCTGCTCACAAGACAATGATAAACAATCCCATAAGTCAAGTTAGTGGGACTAAAGATAATGTATGGAAACCACTAATCAACTTTATTCTTAGGAAAAAGTGGAGAAATCAGAAGGAACCCCATAGATAAATATATGAAATTTCTACTGACTGTTGCTTTTGGCAGGATGGCTCAGTTAGTTAGAGCCTTAAATTAAAATTCAATAATCAAGAATCCAGGTTTGAATTCCATGCTAGTACTGTCAGTCACCCGACCAGCAGCACCTGAAGAAGAGGGAAGAACAATACCTCTTAAAATGTTCTGCATATACTAACCTGTTTGATGTGCTATTATTAACAGTTGAATGTATTTGGATTACTTAAATAAAGTTAAATTTTTTGAAAGACATTCAATACACATATTAAATGATTGAAATAGTCCAATATAAAAATACAACTAGATCACCAACTTCACAAACCTTCAAGAAAACATTCAGGAATATACTAATTTCAGATGAGAGATATGATAATACAAACTAAAAGAATTGTTTAAAAGCTAAATTATATACAGAAACAATAACTGTTTATAAAAAATAATTCCTTTCCAAGAAAGAACCAAGTATATTTGTAATGATTAAATTAAAAGAGAAGTTTAACTAATATAAGAAAAATACAACCATGTTGGGTATAAATTTGAAAAAACTAAATAGCAGCAAAAAAGTTTAAATGAGGGTTTTAATCAGTAAAATCCCACTAATAAAGGGATAGGAACTATTAAATAATGTCTTGGTCTATGTTATTATTTATATATGTCCATGGGCCATAATGTAAAAAGTCATTTTTATATGCTTTTAATTTATTTAGAAAGAATGTTTGTGTGTGTTTGTTTGGGTCAAAATTTGTAGATAAATTTTAGCATTCTTCTATGGAATGCATTTTCTTCAAAATTTGCAGACATGTTAGGTATCGATGACAATGAAATATATCAATAAAATATTTTAGAGTTGTCCAGCCAATTATCCATTCAAGGACAATTGTCAGAAATTTCAAACTCCATTGATATTAAAGCAGTAAGTTTACAATGATGCACAATAGATGGTGATAACTTTAAAAAAAAATATGCATTCATTGAATTTTATGACAAATTCGCTAACAGCAATTACAGTTTATTAAAATAAAAATAAAAAATCAGTGGATTATAACATCTTAATTTTTCTCCATTGTTTAACTAAACAGAATACAGTATGTATTTAGTAGAGTGACAAGATATAGATGACAAAATAAGTAGTGCAATAGAGATGGCTAACCAAAGAATAAGTAAGATAGAGGCAGAAATAAAGGATGTAGAAGCAAAATTATAATCATTAGAGATTTATAAACAACAAATTTCTTGTAAATGATTTTTGTGACAATTTCATTTCAATTGCTATGGTAATAATATTTACAATCTCAGCTTTTAAATTTGAATAGGAATAATTGTAAAAAGTTATTGTGTGTGTATATATATATATATATATATATGTAATAAATAAAGTTTGATATCTGTATTCATTTCACAATATATGTAATATACAAATCAATATATATATATATCAAAATACAGTACAATTTATATAAATTATATTCTTTTAGAAGTACTTTCGACTATACACTTTGTAGTCTTTATCAACTATATAACGTTGAATAATCAAAACGAGACAACCCTTAACCCATAGTTCAATTCAGATTTCCCACAATTCTGTTATCTTAACATTTGATGACTGGCGATTCATTAACATTTGACGATTTCTTGAAATCAACATAGCCTCTTCTATTTTACGTTTATTATGACAACGTTCATAAAAGTACTTCTAAAAGAATATAATTTATATAAATTGTACTGTATTTTGATATATAAACATTACAAGCATATAGCTAAACTAGTCAATATATAATTAAAATTACCCCAAATCCAAAATTCAACCAGACCAGCAAAAAAAAATAATATTAAAACATAACCAAAGGTTTCACTGCTACAAGCAGACTTCTCAAGTGTAAAAAACTACAAAAACTACACAATATATATAATATTAAAAATTACCCACAAATTCATTCACTTCCCATCCACCCTTAATATTAAAAGAACTCTTACCAACTAGGCTATTTGTCAAAGAGCATAAGTGGAAAAATATATATATTTATTTATGAAGATGCTTATGATTTCTTTATTTGTTATTTTATACAACATGTGTAAAAAGTAGCCAGCTGTGCTTTGCAAAATAAAATTTGGAGAAATAATAGGAATTCTTAAATACATAAAGTTTCAACAAACTATTGCTTTTAACAGAATAATATATTTGTTAAAGCATCATTTTCAATTTAAACTTACCAGTTGATAACTATACTAGTACTGACACCGATCATGCCAGCAAGATCTGAAAAAGAGAAGATAAAAATACCATTGTTCTTTGCCTATATTGTGTGATATTACTAAAATATGAATATATTTGACAATATGTACATAACGTTTTAATTTTGTAAAATTAACTTTACATTAGTTGAGGGAAATAGTTCATCAACTGACCCCAATCAAGATGTCATATTGCAAACTTTCAGACAAAACAGAAATCATTCTTTAAATTTCTACTTTCTATACAATATTGAATATGTTGTGTTTCTCTTCTACATGGGTGATGCTTTAATTAATTTTGAATGTATCATTTTTATTTAGCATCAGCATACAACAAATGTTTTTGACTTTAAAATATTTCTATTCAGTAATCATTGTAGGTCAGGTGATGTTATCAAATAAATCTTCAAATGCATAATTTAAATCTCATACTTTTTAAGCTATTACTCATATGAATAATATTTTGAGATAACCCACACCAATTTGTTGATTTAAGAAGACATCAAAAATGTATAATCTATATAGTGGCTTAAATATATTGTAAAATTACATTTTCAAGGCTCCTCACTGATGAAACCCATAAGCTAGAAACTAGCCTGGGGATGTTGAATAAGTAGGCACTAGATAGGAAAAATATGCATAAATCTTCCTGCATCCATGGATTATGAAGACATGCACTTGTTCACACTACTGTATGGAGAGTTTGGTACTCTTATTAAAAACATATTTGATTTAGTTTCTCTAAGACCATTTATTTATTCACATCACTGAGATGTACTGTATAGTTCAGCATAGTGATAGAGAGGTATTTCTGGATTTCAAACTCCATGCATCATAATTTCAGCAATATTCACTTTAGACCTTAAACTTCTTATGAAGTTCTAAACAATAAATAATATGATTATATTACAAAATTATAATATTAGTATTAATATCTCATAAAAATAATTATTTTTTCAATCATGTTTATGTTTGTTATCATTTTTGTAAAGATTAGTTTATTTACAATAAATTACACCATACAATATTAAGTAGATGTATAAAAGAAGTACAATTTTAGATTATATATCACATCTTTATTAATTTCATGTTTCAGTAAGAATACTTTTAATACAGTTAAATAAATATTGTATAATTACATTTATGTACATTTTTGAAAGTTGTGATAGATTAGGCTATTAAATTATATATATATATATATATATATATCACTTTTCTTTAAAAAAAAATCTACTGCCGATGGTCATACTACATTGAACACAGCAGTTCTCGTCTGATCACCACAGTTAAGCAATTTAGGCTGTTAGTACTTGGATGGGTGACCATATGGGAACCCTAAGTGCTGTAGGCCTTTTAATATATCTATTGTCTTTGATTAGGATGCTCAACACTGAAAACACATATAGGCTATATTGCTATAAACTACTATTTATTCTATATTTTTGGAATTAATATTTTTTGTGATTACATTTATGTTATTTTTTTAATTGTTATGGTAACAATCAACAATATATGTATTATAATAAGGGAATTATTTGATTTGACTTTCTTTACCATTTGCAGTTATGATAAAAACTTAATTAGGCTGCATATACAGGGGTGGGGGACATGATTTTTTTTTCTATTTATTTTAATAAATTCAAAAACAAAAATATTATCTTCTTGGACAGATGGTAACTTAATGCATTAAATTCACCATATAAATACTTTGGCTTAATAATTAATTAATATATATTAAGGTTATAACCTTAAGACTATGCCTCTAAAATGTGACAGTAGGGATCTCTACAAATCTAAACACAAGATTAACGACTTTAAAAGACAAGAGCAGCCATTCTTATTTTTGACCTAATTTCTAAATATATAGGTGAATCTAAAGCATTTTGATTTGAGAGTGTGAAGCTATTAACTACTTCACTGATTAAGTCCATAATTTCTATACAAACAAACATAGGCGAAATCTTTCGATTTACAAGGAGTCAGTATGAAGTTCTTATAATTAAAATTATTTTAAAACAATTTAATAATGAATGATTAAAAAGTAAGGTTAATATACAATCAAGTGATAGAAAAAAGTCCCTCAGTCAGTTTTAGCTAGAATGCTTATCAACTTGATAATATAAATCAATTTAAATATCTTTCTAGATTTTAAGTGAAAAGTTGCATTTAAATATTAAACTATATAGCATAGACTACAATATGCTGCACCTGTTTTAATAAGTTGAAATCTTTTTAGTACCCTAAAATAATTACTGCAATTACATTATCTGTTATTTTACTTAATTTAATATATGAAAGTGATATTTTAACTCCCTAGTGACATAACACAAATTTGAAATATGTTACTAATATTATAAGACTAATCAATATGTTCTTTAAATTCATGAATGTAATACTATACAATTCACTATTATATTAATAAAATATCTCTTGATTTATCACTTGACTCTGCCATACATAATATTGTTTTAGCAGAACACATTTTCACAACAGATAACTGATGACTTCTAGAATGAAGGTGCATTATATCCTAAAGCTCAAGATATACTTTTCCAACATTCAAAGCTCCTCATTGATGAAAGTCATAAAATAAAATACTAGTCTAGTAATATTGAATAGGACAGCACAGGATAGGGAGTTATTAAGCATTGGCATCCTATGTCTATTACGACATACACAATGTTACACTAAGTGCCACAGAGGTAGTGAAAAAGTATGCTAAAGACACAACCCTTAAAAAATCATAGTTTTGTTGGATTGCATAAGTGATGCAAATGATGAATGAAAATATTTTTAAAAATGTTTTTAATAAATTTGATAATGATTTTCATTTGGCAAAGGCAGACCATGTTAATGTTATAAAGATAATCTTAATATTCTAAAGTGCTTTCTATAAATGGTTAAACATAGCATACAATGGAAAGCTGCAATTAGACAAGATGTTAAAGTCTTTCAGAAAGAGAAGTTTGCTGTAGAAGAAAAAGACAGCCAAGGAAACTTTATAAAATATGAAATAAACAAAACAAGGAATCAGCTTAAATGTATTTGTGTCTTATAGATTGGTTTATATACTCACTGCAAAACTCATTTTCAGAGTACTTTTGTTTCTCTTCTCTCTCCTTTTTTCTTTGAAGTTGGAATTGTCATATTAATTTTTGTGGCTGTTTTTTGTTGTCGTCATCATCATCATCATCATCATCATCATTATTATTATTATTATTATTATTATTATTATTATTATTATTATTATTATTATTTTCATAATGAAGTAAATACTGCAATTAGGAACAATTTCTTGTCATAACATAATGGTTTTAAGAAATTCCATTTAAGGATAAGCTGCAAACTTTTGAATGTACAATGGGTAGATTATTAAATCAATCAACATCTTTATAGAACCATTATTGTAAAATTGCATCTTTTTTGGCATATGACCCATGATACTAATAAACAATATTTTCTAAACAGATAATTTATGGTAATCTTGAGTGTGGCTTTAGTGGGGAAAACCCCACATTTACATTATATTGATTATCTTGAAATTAATATAAAACATCTGGAATGTTGATTAGAAAAATATGGCAGAGAGTAGACTATCCAGGAAAACTACAATTAGGCTCAATGTTGAAGTATTTAAAAAACAAATATTTTCTGCAGAAGATGTTAAAAGACTGTATCATAAAATATAAAATAAACAGCTTAATGAATTAGCATGTTTTACATATGGACATTTCCATTCTTGAAAATATAAAGACGTATTTTGGCATTACTAAACAGAATATCTTTGCCATATTTAAATGCATTTTTAAAAACCACATATTTATCAACAGTGTATATTGTACACTAATGTTGACACAAGACATCTAACATCAACACACCTCTTAGTTTATTCATCAATGATAAATGCCAAAATTCAAAAAGATTAACCACACTAACACCTAGTAATCATTAATTCCAATGCTTGCAATATGTGATGTTAAGGTTGGGTATGTTTATGATGATAATTAACACGATCTAAATGCAATAATTATTTAGTATTTCAGCAGATGAAAATTCAAATTAACGAAATAAATTGTGACAATTCTGAAACTTATTAGCATAATTAAATTCTAATTACCATTTCTGGCATTCGATAATGCATGACAATCTTTGCACTTTAATACTAATATTAATCTTCAAAGTCTTAGTATTTATAGCTATGCAATAATTTTAAAAAATTTAAAACCATTATTTTTGTTATTGTTCTTTTTAACAATCAAAATGTACTTATCGCAGTCATTTTTTTGTTACTTGAAAATTAAACTATATTAATTATTTTCTTTATTAATTAAATACAGTGTAATAAATATCTTGTTCTCTTTTTTATTTATAACAAAAGCAAATTTTTAATGTGTTTCATATATTAAAGAAAGAGTGTAGTCGGTGGAAATTATAAATGTTTACGTAGAAACCTAACTATGCAAAACGATTTCTTTGAAGAAGTGGAAATGTCTACGGATCATTACCCAATATGAAGGAGTTTTGATTACGATACATTTTGCACAATCGTAATATGAAACACAAATAAAATTAGTTTAATTTTTGTGTTGTTATAGAAACAATTACGTAAACATTATTATTAATTTTCATTGATATCTTAATAAAGTGTAATGCTGTTATAATTGCTGTTGAAAGTAAATATAAAATGTTTTCGTCAAACAACTAGTCAAAAAGAAAAGACAAATATATAAAATTTAAAATTTATTTGCAGTTATATAAAAAGAAATGCGGTTTTTTTTTTCACTATTTTTTTTACAATGATTGAAGATTTAAAATCACTGAGTATACAATAAAAAAAGACTTCCCATAATTTAGTGTAGTGGTGAACTGGCGGATTCTGGAGTTAAATGAACGGCGACTCTAGTTTTATCGCTTCCAGTGATAGAACTGCTTATGCATTCTCGAGCAATAAATACATTTGATTACGTTCGATTATTTTTTATTTTACATATAAAAAAAACATACGAAAGTTATTTTCGTTTCTAAATATTATTATTTATTTATAACAACCTATTAAAAAAGAAATTATTATTATTATCACGAGTCGCACGTAAACGAATACTCATATTCAAGAAAGAGAAATGCCGGTTGAACTGAGAATTGTTGGTTATAATTAAATCATAAAAAATGTAGTTACATAAACACTAAAACTCTTTGCCTCAATTAGTGCAAAAAAATAATTAATGTTAATAAATATTGATGGTGATTGGACTCTACACCAACTTAAATGACTGAAAAAAAAAATTAAAAAATAAAAAATTAATGAAAAAACAGAAAATATACACAAGTCTGTACTAAAAACAGTACCCACTATTTGATAATACAATTACTTACTTTTCAAGCCTCAAATGATGCTTATCTTGGATAAGCAGTGCTCGTTGGAAATTCAAGGCCATCCATCATACTTGACAAAAAATAAATGGTATGACAATTTAAAAAAAGTATTGAATCTTTAATAACACAGTGAGACCGTAACTGATTTTATTAGAACCAGAAAAGTAGCTTCAATGTTCAGAAAAATTTTGTACCTAGTTATGAGGGTTTGGTATGATAACTAAAGTTTTTTCACTCTGTTTTTATTCTCTCCTATTGTCAAATTTGTATAAATCATCTCACATATATGATTGGCAATAATCAATTTACTTTATTTTCTATTAGTATATCATGTAATTAATTTAAAAAGTATGTTATATATATAAAGTGTGTTCAGAAACTTTATCACATAGTTCAACAAGAACAATTGCTAAATTGCTAAAGATAAGAAACCTTTGCAATTTACCTTGGAGTAAGCTGGCTAGCCATTATGGGCAAACTTTAGGATAAAATTAAAGGAGTGACCACAAAAAATATTTTGTAGTAATAAAAGTAATATTTGAAATTTTGAATGTTGGTCATAAGTGTGGTGATCTCCAACATAATTTTTGTATTTAGGTGGTGCTATTTAACCTCACAAGGTCAAAAGTCAAATACAGGCTTATCAAATGCTATATATATATCTTTTTATCTATTGATTGGTTAGCATAGCATTTATAAATACAGGCTTATCAAATGCTATATATATATCTTTTTATCTATTGATTGGTTAGCATTTTCCCCAGAGTTTTATGGACTTGACTGACTCATTTCCAAAGAAGATTGCTATACAGCAAAACTATAAATAGAATCAAAGACAATATAGTGCATTATTAATTTAATACTATTAAAATTAATAATTATTTATTATTTTAAACTTGGATTTTTCTATCATATTTTGTTT